>CAJNDV010006247.1:39253-79619 GCA_905221635.1 Symbiodinium sp. CCMP2456 | reverse complement strand
GTGTGTGTTTGTGTGTGTGTGTTTTGTGTGTGTGTGTGCATGCATGTGCGTACGTGCATGTGCGTGCATGTGCGTGGGTGCCTGCGTGCGTGCGCATGCATGCGTGCGTGGGTGCCTGCGTGCGTGGCGGTGGGTGTGTGTGTGTGTGTGTGTCGTTTGTGTTGTGCGTGGTGTGTGTGTGTGGCCTTTGCGTGTTGTGTGTGTGTGTGTTGTGTGTGTTGTGTGTTGCGTGTGTGTGTTGTGTGTGTGTTGTGGGTTGTGTGTGTGTGTGTTGTGAATTGTGTGTGTTGTGTGAGTTGTGAGTTGTGTGTGTTGTGTGTGTGTGTTGTGTGTGCGTGTGTGTGTGTCTGCGTGTGTTGTGTGTGTGTGTGATGTGTGAGGTGTGTGTGTGTGTGTTGTGTGTGTGGTGTGTGAGGTGTGTGAGGTGTGTGTGTGTGTGTGTATGGGTGTGTGGTGTGTGTGTGTGTGTGGCATGCGTGGTGTGTGTGGTTTGTGTGGTGTGTGTGGTTGTGTGTGTGTGTGTGGTGACTGTGTGTTTGTGTGTCTGTGTGTGTGCGTGTGTTTGTGTGTGTGTGTGTGGTTGTATGTGTGTGTGTGTGTGTGGTTGTATGTGTGGGTGTGTGCTTGGTTGTTTGTTGTTTTGTTTGTTTATTTGTGTTTGCGTGTCGGTGTGTGTTTGTGTGTGCTTGTGCGTATGCATGTGTGTGTGTGTCTGTGTTCGTATGTGTATGTATGTATGTATATATATATATATACATATATGTGCCATATGTGCGTTCGTGCCTGCGGCTGCTTGTGAAGTTTACAGTTTCCTCTCCGTGGTGACACTTTGTGCATCCATTGTTACCCCCATTTTTGCATCATCCGCGCCACGCGGGACTCAAAGATTATTCCCTCAGTTTTAAGCAAAGTGCATGTTGTTGGGAATTTTAGTGGTGTGGATATGAGGTTGCTCCGACGTGCTAAAATAAGCTTGGGAGCTTGAGCATGCTGCTGACCGTGATTGACTTGAATGCTTCACACGCAATCTTCCGACAGACAACTGCGAGGTGTCTCAGCTTCGGGCCGAACTCGCCACATGCCGGGCTTCATCCGAGGCTCCTGGTGGTTTGGTATTGCGGCAAAGTGCGAACGGCTTTTTTACGCATCTCCAAACCTTGAATCGTTAGCTTTGCTCATGCATGGTGTGTGTTGCATACTGCGAATCCTGCCTCCAGCTCCCCCAACAAGCACGGTAACGTGACTTTGGGGTTGGTTCACGTACAATGTTGAAATCATGTTTCATGGTATCATTGCCCCGCCAATTCTGCAGACACCTTTGCTTTCGCCTGGAAGACAATACAAAGGCGTTTATGTACAGCCACTGGAAGTGTGCCATGCGATGATGCCCTCATGCAGCTTTTTGTGAAGCTCCTCTTGGAGGTCCATGCTGATTTGTCACAGTTTTGTATAGTTTTGTCGTTGTCATGGTTTCTACCTATGTTCTCCGCGGCTCGATCGCAAACTTTCGCAGTCTACTGGTACGTCGGGCGCGCCCCTTGGGCCAATGAGTTTTCGAATCCGATTGGGGTCGGACCCAGCTCGCAGTCGCAGTACACACTCATTGGATATGCACAAATTCACCGCTTAGCCGACTGGCAGAGCTCATTTTTCAGAAATAGAAATCTTTAGTAAGCACAAATCCGTACTGTAGATCTGACAGTGCATGTTTTGGACGAGATTTGTGATGACTTCAGGCTCTGCGTATCTCTGGGTGCTCTACGTCTAAGTCTGAACAGGTACAAAACTGAACAGTTTGCTTCCGAGCGGTTGAAGCTGACCATGAAGCTTCGGAAGGTTGTTTGAGGCTGCTCAATAATTCCTGTTGTGGCGCTTCTGAGACTCTACGCTCTCCAAGCCGCTGGCGTAACAGCCACGAGGCCAGCTCTTGCTCAGCAACTGTGCACGGTGCAGTGGCTACTGTATCACCAGACACAATCGGGCAGGGCAGACCGTAGCTGAGCAGCAGCAAGAACTGGCACTCAACTCATTGGTGCGATTGAAGCACCACAGCACACCACAGCACAGCATGAACGACGGTCTTGGCGGACGATATCCGATATTTCCAGCGTAAGCCTGAGGCATGAGCATTCGACAGTTGGCATCGCTACATGTAGCAGCATGCCTGCCACAAGTCAAGTGTTGCCGCTAGCATGAATCCTGAAAGATCTTGTGAGGGAGATGCAAAGAAGTAAGGCAGGCCAGCACTCGCGCCAGTACTCGGTGTGAATAATGATTTTCACGAGACTCAATGAAAACATGTAAGACATGTCGTCGCCAAAATGCGAGCAGGGTGTTCACAGGCCTTCACCCGCACCGGTAGTTGCAAGATCTGAGCGCAATGGACAACTTGTAGTAGCTGTCCCAGGCACAGGGAGATCTTTGCGAGACGTCGGACTTCCTAACTGTCCGAACTTCGACCTCTGTGCAGGTCGCTACATGCTAAGCAGCAGAACATGGCAACTATCTTGCCAACGTTGCGGCCTGCGCACTACCACTGTGTTCACCAAGACTCCACGTTTGTGCTGGAATTGCTTCAACTTCAACCGAACTTCTCGGAGCTTCCTGAAATGATGTGAGTTCACCCGTGAGCATGACGGCCTAGCCTTGGAATCGACCTCGCGTGCACGTGCGATTTCTCTAAGCACACATGTCGGGTGACCGGCGTGGATGTTCCTGCCGCGATCCGATCGTACAAACATTGATTATGGTCCATGGTATCATGTATCAGTATGGTTGGGCAATGGTTTGACTGCATGGCGAAATGTAGATGTGGTGCTCAAAGCCGGCCCCGATAGGATTCCGACATCTCAGAGTTGCTGGCTGGCAGATCTTGTCAGCATGAAGTTATTTCGACAATGGCTGACAATGCAAGTGATCCTGTTCAGTTCACAAACCCCGGCAGGTGTTCAGTGTAACTATCTGGCAGCGCGTCATGCTTGCGATGACTGACATCAGCCGAGATCGTGGCCAGGATTCGCTTGCCCATGCACTGCTTCATGCCACGGTGGGAGCAACCACGGCAGCCGTCCCAGCTTTTTCCGAAGAGAGGCATGGTTCTCAGGCCTGTTCGGTTTGTGTCTATCAGAATTCGTTAGGTGCGAGCTGTGACGAATGGCTACCACGGGGCTGACTCCATCTCCAGCTGGGAGGCACGGAGTTCCCTCTCCAGCCGGGATCTTTTCGACCTCTGTCTGTCTCTCTCTCTCTCTCTCTCTCGCTGTTCAGGTTGCATCTTAGACTTAGTGTGTTGCTCACGTCTTTTGCGTGCCATAGCGATATTGGGACGGTGTGGTCTTTTCGTGACATACGGAAAGGGTGCAACGAGGAGACTTGACATTCGCCAACTGACTACCTATGGCTTCATCGCCGTTGATCACTATTGCTGGATTGGCTGCTTCCTGCGCTGAAGTTCATGCAGGTGCGGCACAGCAGAGACGGCCGAGAGCAGCCTGGTTCTTGATGTCCCAACCAGCGCACAATAGCGCACCGTGGATCTACTGGATATGCCTCCCCATCCACCGAGGCTGTCGACCCTGCTGCAAAGCAGCTCCATTGCTGTGGCCTCCTTGTTGAAGCAGGCCCACACTTTTACGTCTTTCTTCACATGTTCAAGTTATCAGCCTGCACTTCCCCGCTGCAAGCACAGGTGAGGAGGCTTGATGATGCGCACCGGACCCTGGCGGGCGAAGGCGCATCGTTGGGTGACAAGATTGTGATCGCGGATGTGTTCACAAGCACTTTGATATACGCTGCTGTATTGCAGCACTAGGAAGATCTAGGAAGGCAATGGCTTAATTAGCCTCCTTGGATGGAGGCTGTCACAGGCGACAGTCTTGACTTCGACTCAAACGGCTGCCACCTTTTTCTTGCGGAGAAGTATAGTATGGAACTCCAGCGTGTTGGCCCCGCTCCTCTATCCGCAAGCTGTGAAGGACACTCGAGGACTGCATCTGTATGGCGACCCTGATTCTTTCTGCATGGCACATGCTGTTGTTTTTCAGTGCTCGAAGTATTTTCCGCTGACTACCCGACATTGAACTTCTTGCTCTTTGCCCCTGAGTTCCATGATTCCACACTGCCCGATGAGTTGTTTTAAAGCGCTTCTCGTGGCACTTGACTCGACATGCGTGGTTTGTTTCCTCCCACTCTTAACTTGCAGAAAGGCCACAACAAGGCATCAGCATCAGCATCAGCATGCATCAGCCACACCTTCCCTTGCCTTTAGCGCCAGGAGGTGACACCAGGGAGCCGGCCTCAGTCTGCACTCGCGGCAGACTTCTGACGTTGTGGATTCTTGAGATTGCCCATCGGTTTCGCCCGGCGAAAGTCGAAGACTTTGGAGCTTGATGCGATCGAGGCCACTCCTGCACAGCTTCGAGCGGTGCGGGCTCTGGAGAAGCAGACCACAATGCCCGGAGCTTAGATAAATGGACAGATGTCGAGCCGATAATTTCCTGAAGCAGCTCTCAGAAGTCCAGTTGCCCATTATTTTGGATTCTCAGATGCAGCATCGAAAAGGAGCGCGAGTCATAGTATGTACGGCACCCTTCAATGCCGCCAGCCGCACTAGGTAGTGAACTCCGTTGCTATGTACCCAGGACCGTTTAAGCTAAGCGAAAATGCATTCGACGTGACAGGTTGGAGAGAACCAACAAAGAGCCGCACTCTGAGAATGGACTCCAGCAGACATGACAGGATCCCGGTGGATGGAAGTTCATGACAGGTCATACGCACTGAGCGTGTGGTCAAGACAGGTAGCAGCACATTCTAGACTGGTTCGTCAAGTGAGTCCTATAGATTCACAGACCTGGCACCGTCCCCTCTCCCGAAATGGTCGGGAGAAGGTTGAGCAAGACATCACTGAAGCTCCGGCTAATCTCTGGTCTTTAGGCAAACCACCATACTTCCAAAACCAACTAGAGTCACTAGAGTCATGTCGCGGGGAGTGGAGCATGTGGAGCCGTGGGAAATTTACGCTCGCATGGATCAGGTGGACGACCTCGCTTGAAGGCACGAGCGAGGAGCTTCCATGGTCCTGTATGTGATTGTTATGGCGCTGTCATGTGCAGGGTGTTGCTGACCTGACCCGTGTTCCTGTGTCTTTTCTGGAGGATGTGGGAGTTCTCATCAACGGCGAGTACGCCAGGTCGGCTGTAGCAGTAGTCAGCAGTCGCCGGGTCTGAAGACTGGCCAGACCGGAGTGTCAGAATACTGCTAACAATTCGAGCATCTCAACGTCGTTAGCTGAGGTGCATGAACTTAATTTTAGGTTACCAACATTCCAGGTTGACGCAGAGCTTACAGCGGTGGTGTGGTGGTAATGGTCGTGGTGTTGGTGGGTGGTGGGGAGTGTCGGTTGACGGTGTGGGTACTTGTGTCTCGTGCTGGTGCCGGTGCTGATGGCGGTGGCAGTGGTGGTGGTTGTCGAGTTTTGCCGCTTATTGAGGGAAGCCCACAGCCACCCAGTGCTTCAAAGATATTACATTGACTGCACCATTTGCGCTTGAACGCCTTGGGATCGGACTGGCTTGACCTTAGCTGATGATATAACCTGGGCAGGGACAATCTGGGACAGGGTTGCAGTGGGCTTTGGTCAGCGGAGAGTATTGAGTCACACATGGACGCACTGGTGGACGGAAGCACGTCGGACTGGGACATTAACACTGGGCCACGCATGGGTGCCTTCGTCAACGGCTAGGGCTAGGGTGGCAATGGCTAGTGTTTGACAGGACGTTTAGAGCTGCTTGTGCATGGGTTGGGGAACACCGTGAAGTCCTGACAAAATCCACATTGGTTGAACAAAGTATACAGCTTTGGCATGTAACATGAGTTGTTTCACTTGCACCTTCCCGATGCTCCACCGCAGGCATGGAAAAAACGGGCATCAAAGTCATGATGTGGAGGACGAGGTGTGCCAGCTGCATTTATAAGAAAGAGGAGCGAGCAGCTATCCTCCTAACCTCGCAGCCACCGCATTGCATTGGTACTGCTTGCTCTGCACATGCACATCTCGTACGGAATTCGAGATCTGAGATTACCGGAACCTGTAAAGTGCCAAGATGTACCAACTTAGACTGAGTTCGGGAACGATCTTGGATCAGCATGTTTCTCAGAACGGAGGTCCCGACATCACCAGCCGCGCGAGGGCAAGTAATGGTGTCTGTGCTTCGACGGACAGAGCCTGGGCTGTAAAAAGGCTCTGGGTGGCTATAGAAATTTGCACTTTACCGTACTCTAGCGCTGTCGGAAGCTGTTCTGAGAGTTACTTGATTGTCTCAGTCGCTGTACTTCTAACTAGACTAAGGAAGGACGGTTGGAGAGGCATGGCCGCGGTTTGACCGTTTCGACTTCTTTTGCCCCGGGCAAGAGCCCAACATTCTGACGGCTGCGGTTTAGCCTTGTGGACGCGAATGACCTGCAAGTGAGTGGTGCCAACCCAATTTCCTCGGAGGCTCCACGAGCGCCTTCTACGTCTTCTGCCTGCATCCGAGGCCCAGATCCCAGGCGCACCAGGCGCACATGTGAACAACGAGCAGGAGTACGTGTCCAGTGCTTCATGGTCCGAGTCATCGCATCACCCACTCACAAGCTCCAAATCAAAGGACAACTTCAGGCAGGGGTCCCTTGGCTGCATCTACCAACACCGGAAAGTGCAGGATGGAGGCACCTGCTGAGTCTGGTGACTTTTTGTTCACGGTTCAGAAAGGAGGCGTCCGCTCACGAGTGATGGCTTCGTTGTGCTCTTAAAGGAGCTGCTAGGCTTCTTCCGCACAGGGACTCCAACCACGAGGACAGCTAGGACAAGCACATGCAGGGGAGAGCAGGGCGCAGCAAGGCGCAATCCACTGCACAGGCAGGTCATTCACGAAGCTCTTAGAAGCTTCCGCATCGAGCCCAGGTCTTTGTCTCAGACGACAGGCTGGTAGGAAACGTTGCTGTGATCACAGCACGGCATGGAGCATCGGCCACTTCGACAAGCACGGCGAAGCTATGCTCACAGGAACAGACATCAGTGGAATGCGCAGTTTGAGCACCTTGTCTTCTCGACTTGCTGAAGCACCTTCAAGTCGCTCATGCGAGACAAGCAGGTCATCCTCTCCATCAAAACCCCTGTTCCGGTTTGTTCCTGTTGTGCTGTGCGCACAGCCAGAGCAGCCTTCCGTACGATAACGAAAGGGCGTTTGTGCTGATCGCGCAGAGCCAGCTGCGAAATGTCTGCTCTGTGCCCAGTGCACTTGCTGCAGGGCGAGTGTGTGACGAAGACTTATCTTATGGTGTGTCCGCACTGTTGTAACCGTCTGTTCAAAACATGTGTGTGGCGCGTCCACACTCTGCCCGCCACAAGTGTTCGACGAAATTCGGGCATTCGGGACCGGCGTGGCTTTTCAATGGAGGAATGATTGCAGTCTGTAGTCGTTCTAAATCATCGCAACGGAAGTTGTAAGAGTCAGCAGCGGCCTAAACTTACCGCGGAGCATGAACGAACGGCTATTGACGGGGCTATGCTTCACTCCTCTGACATATGCGCCAAGAAGCCCTGAAGCAACTGGAAGGTCACTCAGACTTCGTGATCCTCTGAGATAAGCATCGAGCCACAAACTCCTAGGCAGCGTTATTTTGGAGCAGCACATGGCTCCGTCTTCCGTGACACGTGACTGACACACGCAGTGCTGTATTGCAGATACAATGATAGACAGCCGAGAAAGCCTTCCACTAGCTTTGCTAAGCAGTGGTGGAGCATGTCTAATGGGTGGAGTCGCAGGTAGTGAGATCCTGCCTTCTGTCTGATTTTGAACATGAGGGCTGATTGCATGCATGGATCGGCTTAGATGTCACCACGAAGTACTCTGAGGACGAAGACGGATGTCTCCCACGGACCCTGAAGTTGATCTGCTCTTAGGACGCCTCATGAACTCGACCACGTAGTCTGCAAAGCAAGACCTGGCAGCACATCGCCATGTTTCACCTGATAATGCAGCTTCTGTGTTTGACCACGACAAAAGACCCCTTCTTGCCTGTGCCGTAGCAGCTGCACGCTACTGTCACCGGCAATCCGGCAACCGGCTGCAACCTGCTTGCGTCGGTCTTGCTGTTTTACCGCTCTCTCCCAGCTTTAGACACGAGCAGCACGATTACGACAGCCGCACGCAGTTAGCCGTAATTGCAGGTGCTAGAACCATGTATCTGTACATTTTACACAGGAATCATGGGAATAGAACGCACATTCTTTTTGTTTGCTGTGACCTTGCACCACCCTGCAGTCTGCAGCATGTGGAAAGCTTGCAGAGCTTCGATCGTGGGCCCCGGCACCGAGAGTCCGCATAGAATGTTCTGGCCGGACTCTTTGGGCCTTTTCCTACTTTTCCTCTACCTCTCCCGTTTTTGACCAAGACCTCCAAGCCTCCCAGGCCTGCCACCGCTGGAAATTCCTGATTTTAGGGCCCCAGGGGACTTGAGAAAAGTGGAGGCCGTCGTGTGGGCGTTTTTTGGCCGGACCGCAGCCGCGAATCTTAGCACTCATGCACAGCCATCCGGTGACCGGCACCCACTTGAACCATTTTTCCAATGCACGGATTTGTTGCAGGGCAAACATGATGCGCACATGCACATGCAGATGTATGGCTGGTATCTCAGCTGTGCTGCGTTCTACAAGAGTTGCTTAAGCTCCGCCATTCAAAGTACCTTTTGCTCCAAACCAAAGGCCTTGGTTCGACCGAGTCATTTCATCGGCCGAACTTTATAAAAATTCCAGGTGTACAACATGAGGCAGCATTTCCAGTCCCATTCACAAAGTGCCAGACTTGCACTCGCGCCGACCGAGGTGCCGAGAAGCGGCGCTATGTACACAGCGCAGCCTTGGGATTCGTCGGCTTGGGCAAGATCGGAAGCGGCATGGTCACGAATTTGACGAAGGCCGCTGAATTCAAAAGATACGCTACAGCGAGATACTGCTGTTTGGAAGAAGTACTGTCCTCAGTAGGCCGACAGCCGACTTCCACATCGTGCACCGCATGCCCATGCCACAATCGTCAGTCATCTCCTTGTCAGCTTCAGTTCGGTCCCGCTCGCGGAACTTGTGGTGTCCGGTGTCTGCACTGTAGATATTGCCTGCGATGTTACGGACTGAAACCTGTAACAACCTGCAGTGCAGATCAATGCAGGCCGGGGAGTCGCTTATTATCTTTGACAAAAGCCATGCAGCCGCAGAGGCGGTGGCAGGTCGCCGGACATATGCACATGCAGTATGTTGAGTTGCAGCTCCTGTAGGTTTGCTGGCGGGATCGGTGGATGGCTGGGCTTGTGCTATGCGATCAACTAGAGAGACGACATGAGACGAGATAGCTTTGTGTGGATGCTGTGTCAGCCTGCCCGTCCTCACTAACTGTGTCCACCAGATTGCTTGCGTCTCGGAGGCGAAGCGGTCAGAGCAGCAACAAGTGTGGCAGAGGCTTTACACTGACGGTCCAAGTGATAATAACGATAATAACGAGTTAGCGTCAGTCTTTTTTAAGTGGATTTGCAGAAGGACTGGTATCGTGAAGCCACGGGTTGTTTACAGTTGGCTGGACTAGCTTGGTAGGCCATGTAGGCCTAACGTCCTAAAGGCTTTGCACTGCAGGTGCCCGCCAAATTGGCATTTGCGAAATTCCGCTTATTGTCAACACTTCATGTACTGTTACGGTAGAGGTTGGAGAAGATCAGCGCCTTAAGGAAAAGAGGTGATTGAGGTCAGAGATCAGTTGCGGTATTGTGACAGTGTTGTGCTTTGGGAATCGAGGTGGCGCGGTGAAAGCTTCGGACACGTAGCCAATGTCCCGGAATGATGAAACAGTTTGGGAGTGCGGCTTGCAGCATTTTATCCGCCAGCATTGCTCTCAGTTTCAGATTCAAACAAGCCATGGAACTCAACACGATCGGAATAAATGGTCAAGAATCAGGAAGCTGCAGGGCGGTCTGAACGGACAAGGAAACCAATGCTGAGAGAGACCACCTGACCAAGTTGGTGTCGACATTCCTTCGCATGTCAGATGACTCACAAAGGAGGACCGGTGCTGGAGATTGTTTGCACTGTGGCAAGGCCTCACCAGCTGAAGTTCTTCAACTTGGAATCCGAAGTACTTGGTGTTATTCAGCAATTGTTCCAACGATGACCGAAGGAACTAAAGTTGGAAAGACATGATAAACTGAATGAGCTGCACAAGATTCTTGGAGAGGGCACATGCCTGAAGATACAAGACCTGGATCGATGAAGCAACCGGTTGCGAAGTGCGAACACGAGAGTCCCGCCAAGCAAGCCTCGAACTTGCGTGTCAGTGCCTTCGAAGAGGGATCTCGCGTGTCATATTGAACCGAGTGTGCACATGAGGCAAAACAAGAAAGCCATTGGCTGCCATCGTTGCAGTAGCAAGAACTGTGCCAGCACGGCGCCAGACGGATGTGATCTGAATGCAAGTCTACTACATGTGAAGTATGCAGCATGCGTGCCGGCACGCTGCATCGATCCCGACCTTCCATTGACATGAAAGAAGACTACTGTACCGGCTGAAAGACACAGCAGGCTTCTAATGCGTCGGAGTCACGCTGTAGCCCTTGAGGGAGGGCTTCAGTTTGCTTGTTCTGAGATGCATATTTTTACTCTACATGGCAAGGCGTTCACCGGTGAAATTGCCATTCATGCTACTCGTAGAAGTTTCAACTCGGTGTGCCGGCAAGCTCCATTTGGCGGACGAAGCCCCAACTGAGACAGAAAGAGTAGGCAAGACATGGCAAAATGTCTTTCACAACTAGTTTGGGACGCGGTAGCAAGACCTGAAGGTTGCTCAGAATGCGGAGGTGGTCTTCTCTGCATTGCCAGACGACAATGCACCTTGGCGGACCATGTCGCTGTGCTTCGCTACTGAGCTACAGCTGGTTGCACTCGTAGCTCCCAGGTGCTGCAGGCAGTGTCTTCGGAGCTTCTGCCGGCTTTGGCAGCTCGAGGCGGTCGCTTCAGCCTCAGGACGACGGAAGTGCAGACCATGTCAGACAACCCTGACGGCAAATGGTGTCAGTGCTGCAAAATTCCAGCTTTGCTCTAGCCATGCTGAAGCTGCGCTTGTCGCATGGAGATGACTCCAGCTCGTCTGTTGGTCAAACTGGATGCCATAGTTTGGAAACGCCGCAGGTTCAACAGGAATCAATGTCTTTATCGTCAGCCATGAATAGTCTTCGACAGGTGGTAGTCTTGGCAGCCAGGTCGTTGTGGAGGTCCTTTGGAATATTTCATGGCCGCGGAATCGAGAACCGCTAAGGTCAACTTGCTTTGGGGATAACGCTACGACGTGAGCGAGGGACTATCGTCACTTGGGTCTACGGTTTTGCAGAAAACCTCTTCTATGCAGTTCAGAGTGCGTGATGACAGCTGAGATCGCCGCTGCTCAAGGGAGTGGCTGCGAAGATCAATAACCCTTGTGCCATGTATAGAGCACTGTTACAGATTGCACCACACCTTTGTACAACCCCGTGGAAGCAATCGTGAGCATTTGTTCGTTGTGGAAAAAAGAATAGGGTCGCGCGCATGGCCGGTGCTCTGCATAAGCCGTGACCCCTCAGGTCTTCACGCTGTTGCTGGAAGCTGCTGTGTTTGAAGATTTCTAGGTTATGAGCGCCCAACCGCTATTTACCACTGTGCCCAATGGAGTTGGTGCTCGTGATGAGCCAGCCCCACAAGTACTGACAGGTGAAAGCGAGCCAATGCGGCCCAAGGCTGCAACAGCGAGTTCCGGAAGTGGGGTCATCTGTGACGGCGCTACTGGAATCGAGGAGTGATGATGCTGGGCAATCACCTGTGGTGTTGGAGACTGCCGAGGCGACACAGGCGGAGACAGAAGAACGTTCTCCGACGATGCCAGACCTTGGTGGGCGATCCGAGCTGCAGCCAAGTGACCCAGATCGTGCTGCGATAGACGCATCGCTTGGTTTTTCTACGCCAAGGTCGTTCTCTGGGCAGCGGGGAGCAGGACAAACGGCGTGGTTAGCTGGAATGGATGTTCCAAGATGGGTGAGCCGACTGGGAAGCCTACTACAGGTACCTGGGTCGGGTATGATGGCAACAGACTTGGCGCCGAGCCCGTTTCCAGCGGGAAGTCCGGCGCTGACGCCGCCTCCTGGAGGAACAACCTTCAGGTTACGATCTCCAAGCCGGGCGAGAGCAATACCACCAGTTCCTACACCACCTTCGTCCTCCTCAGTGCCAGCTGAAGCCATACAAGCAGAGGTGCAGAGACAGCTACAAGGAGTTATGGTACAGCTTAAGGAGTACGGGGATTCCAACAAGCAGCTTTATGATGAACTGGTGGAAACAAGAGCACGGCTTAGAGCAATTCAGGAAGGTGCGGAAGCTACAACAATGACAAGGCAACCAGGACTCTTGGGTAATCCTAATCTACCACTTGACCTTGGACCTCTATTAGGCTATCCAGTACCTCCAGAAGATGTGCCTGGTACAAGATTTGATCACCAACTACCTGAGCATGGTTGTGTACCAGCACGGGATACTCATACACTACCACCCGGTCCTACAGAACCTCGTCGTGCCAAAGAACCACATGGTAATGTTCATGGTGAGGATGGAGTCACGAGTGAGCGGCCCCAAGATTCTATGCCGAAGACATCGATGTTCTCTATGGAAGCCCCGGGACTTTTACGGACATGGTGGGATGCAAGGGCTAGGTCACCAACGCCTCCTCCTAGACCTCAGCAGTCAGAGATACCAAGTCCTACAATGCTGGATGCACTGGCTAAGGGGATACAGCAACTACAGGAACTACAAGTGCAGGCTTTATCCAAGGCTACGTCGTTAGGAGCGCCAGAAACAGTAAAGCCAGGACAGTTTCCGTTGACCCCTATGCCAGAGATGAAGGATGGTGCCGAGGCTGCACTTACATTCCAAGATTGGTTGGAAATTTCGGCCACTACTATGTCAGACATTTCAGAGGCGAGTGGGACGTGGTGGAGTGGTGTTATTGAGCAGGTGGAACAGACATATGAGCGATGGTTGGCGTCGTCACCACTGGAAAGGTTGAGTATTGAGCCTCAGGCAACCGAAGCCTGGACAACAGGACGATGGGCACGGGTGAATGCTCGTGCAGCAGCTATGATTATCAACTCAATGAACGAAAGCCTAAAGGCTGATATGGTGGCGAGACGCGCAACCCAGAATTGCGTGAAAATGATGTTTAGAGTATACACATACTACCAGCCGGGAGGAGGAGCGGAACGACACGATGTGCTGAAGAGACTGCAGAGCCCATTGGAGTTCGTGAGTGGAGATTCGTTACAACAGACTTTGCAGGCAGTACGCGCATGGCCTCGATGGATGGAGCGATGCAAGAAAGTACATATGGTGCCACCAGACCCCAGCGTACTAGCGCGGGGGTTGATGAGTCTGACAGATCGCTATATTGCTACCTCCAATGACGCAAGCTTCAGGACGTCGATGCTCAGAACAACCCTTAGGTTGGATGCAAGGCCTACGCTGGACCAGGTCTTATCGTATCAGCGACATCTTCAAGCTGAACTAGAAGTGATGCTTGCAGCTCAAAAGGATGCCTCGGGTGCCCCTTCGCAGCCGAAGTTGCGAGCTGTCGAGCAAGCAACATCACCAAAGGCCAGAGACGCAGGAGGAAGGACTCAACCTGGATCTGAGCTATGTCGCTACTTTGCAAAGGCTTCGGGATGCAAGAGGGGGGAGAAATGCGTTTATTCTCACAGTATGGCAGGAATGGACAAAGAGACGCGCTCAAAGAAGTGTCTGAAGTGCGGTTCAGAAAGCCATAGACAGCGTGAGTGCACGGTGGGAAAACCGCCGCTCAAGCTCGCGCAGCCGCCTCCAAGGGATGGAGGGAATGCCAAAGCAGTAGCAGCAGCAGTCCAGGGTACAACCCCGTCGACGCAGAGCACTATGGCGACTATGAGTACCACAAGCTCCTCGTCTTTGCCGAGTGGAGAAGTTATCCCAGGAACTCCATGGACGCTAGAGTCACTGATACAAGCTGCGCAACAAGTGGTACACCCTGCGTCAACGGACTCTGCCGGAGAAAGCTCGCCGGAAAAGACAATGAGACCTCAGATGAGAACCTTGAAGCTGAGGGACATAAGGGTGTGTGCAGCTAGTGCTTCAACAACTGCACTCGTGGATAGTGGTGCAACCCACAGTTTGAGGACGGCGAGATCAGAGGAGGAGTGGACTACCTCGTCTGAAGTTGCGGTTCAACTGGCAGGAAATCACAAGCTGGTTATGCGAATTACAGAAGCTGGTACCCTGCTGATGCCGTACAAGAAAATTGGAGCTATGGGCGAAGGCCTGGATGATTTTAAGGCTCAGACCATAGTTCCCATGGGACAGCTGATTCAAACACTGGGATACACCATGGTATGGAATAAGGAGGCATGTTACCTGGAGTCCCAAGATGGTGATCGAGTACCTCTCCATGTGGATGGTGGATGTCCTCAGTTACAGGAGTTGGAAGCTTTAGCGCTGATAGCCAGGCTGGAAGACAGAAAGATTGAGCAGCTTTCTAACTCGACGTTAACAACAAAGGATCAGTTGAAGGTGGCGGCTATCAATATGGACAAGCACTGGAACCACTATCTGTACGACTATGTGCACACAGGATCGTTTGAATCGGGGCTAAGGGCTGTCAGAGATGCACCATTCTTTCAGGACCTGCCAGGCGAGTGTATATCAGGCCTGGTACCAGGTGCTGGACTTCAGAACGGCTGGGACATCTTCAAGCTCAATGGTTTCCTGACACGTCACCAGCGGCGCAAGCTTATGAGCAGCAAGCGGTGGATTGTTCACCTGTACGCAGGACAAGTTGGTCACTGGCAAATAATGAAGCTTGATCAAGGTGACACGTCAGTGATAGAGTTGGATGTCAACAGATGCTCCGGTCATGACGTGATGCGTGATGAGACATGGAGAATGCTTCTATGGGGAGCAAAGCATGGGAAGATCGATGTGATCCTAGGGGGTCCACCAGGTAGAGCGAAGCAGCGGTGCCAGGGAGGAGAGCGGGATATCAAATCCATGACTCTTGTGGCCAGAATGATGTTCCTCTACATGATGGCGGACGTGGGACGCGAACTTAGTAGCTGCGCTATCAATAGGAACCGCGATGTGGGTTTCATGCTGGAGTATCCCGAGGGACTACATCAAGCAGAGCGAGATCGGCAAGCAATGGAGATTCAGCGGTTCGAGGAGGCTTCAAGGGTTCCAGTGGGACGAGGTGGAGTCGCTACATGGTCAGAGACCAGAGCTTACTGGGAAGAAGTACAAGAACCCCGGTGGGAAAATTATGTTGGCCAAAACTCCATGAATGCAAGAGCTTCTTTCTGGGAGACGAAGTTGTGGAAAAGGTTCCAGCGCGAGTATGGGATCCAGACAGTTTCCTTCGATCAAGGAGCAATGGGATCACAGACCAGGAATAGAACAACACTGGGTACAAACATCAGCAACCTGACTTCTTTGGATGATGTTCGTCTACCAGAAGACAGTGATGTTCCAGAGACGGGTCAAAGTGACTATGTTTGGTGTTCTGGTTTGGTCGATGCAATTGTGGTAGCCCTTCAGTTTTGGAGCCGAAATCCAAGATGTGTGCCACGACTTATGATGATGACGCCTACGCAATGGCAGGAGCACGTGGCTAGCAACCATGAAGTATACAGAAAGGAATGCGCAACTTGTGTTACCTCAAGGGGTACAGGTCGACAGCACAGACGGGTACATCATCCAGAAGCCTACGTTCTAACGGCGGATGCAGCAGGACCTCTGGCTAAGGGTCTAGATCCTACTTCAAAGGGAACGATGGGTCGGAACCTTCGCTATTTGCTGGTTGCAAAGTACACCGTCCCGAAGTCCTTCATCAAGCTGCATTCGGGGGTGGAACCTCCACCAGATGATGGCGTGGAAAAGGCGTCGAAGGACATACCTGCGCCCTTAACTGACGAGCAGAGGGATAAGCTAAAGGAGTTGTTTGGTGAGGACGAGACCTTAGCCCAGGAGGAGACCGTTGATGTGGTGGAGTCAAGCGCCTTGCCGAGTACCCTGCCTATGAACGCTGTTGTGGACTACGAAGATGACATGGACTATGAGCCTTCCTTACCAGATGAAGAGGAAAAGGATGAGGACAAGGACATTGGGGAACAAATGGGACCAATGGACCAAGTCATGTTAGATGGAGATTGCATACCACCAGATTGCACATACCTGACCTTCAGTATTGGGTTACCAAACAATCAATCTGGAACTGTCAAGAGAGCCCTGCAAGATGTGGTGTTATATTTGCAATCCCATGGTTTTCCCGTCTACAGGTTCCATGCAGACAAAGGGGAGTTCTTCAATCATAGTTTCCGAGCGTGGTTACGAGAGCAAGGGATATTTGGTACCTGGTCAGAGCCTGGAGTTCCACAAGGAAATGGACGGGCGGAAACAACTGTCCGCTGGGCCAAGGACCGAGTACGGACCCTACTCCGAGGATCTGCACTACCATTAAGACTATGGCCGGTCGCCGCCGCTGCGGCCTCAGCTCAGCAGCGAGCGAGGGTGCTGGGATGGAAAAGTCACCTGGCAGCGCCATTTGGAGCGATGGTGTATTTGAAGAAAAAACCCTTTGATCGAGACGGTCCACAGCGTCGGGAATATGGACTGGAGTCGAAGTGGCTAAAGGGACACTACGTTGGTCTCAGCTCAATATTACATCATGGGCACTTAGTATATGTTCCAGCCGATGGTGAAGAAAAAGAGAAGTTCTTTCATACAGCTCATGTACGCCCTAATCTGGTAGATCCAGGACAACCGCAGGAGGAGTTGGTCAGCGACATTCCAAAACCGAGGAGGAGGTTGGCCGAGAAGTCACGCGTGGAGGACATTGAGATGAAGACGGTTACCCTCAGTGCAGAAGAGGTTAAGGACTGGGCAGCTCGAGAGGTGCGGGCAGTTCTGGACGACTGGGACACTCAGCGAGCGATGAGCATAATCCAGCAACTAGCACGGATGTCTTTCTTCAATGACAAGAAGTTTGGAGTATATCGTCATGGAGGTGCAGTTGGTTGGATGAAAGGGATTAAGGAGGATCCAGCACTGACAAGGATGATGACTCGGATTGTTGTGGAAGTAGAGCCCACAGCAGCCTTTACGTCTATGTTGGTATCGTACAACACCAAAAAGCCATTGCACAAAGACCTCAACAACGACCCGTGTACCTATAACTACCTGATTCCCATTGAAGTACCCACTCGAGGAGGAGAACTATGGGTTGAGCTCAAGCCTGGGGATTATGTGAAGGGAGAGATTGATCAGCGAGCAGTGGGAGACAAAAACCTTTATGGACAACTTCTACCCTTGCGATTTGGGGAAGCTTATCAGTTTGGACCTCGCAGAGCTCATGAAGTTTGTGACTGGGAAGGAGACCGAATGGTTCTGATAGCCTATTCCCCTCAGTGCTTGGGAAAGCTGAGTCAAGATGATGTTGAGCTCCTACATGATTATGGGTTTCCGATACCTCTATCTCAACTTCCCGAATTCTACGAAAATGAGGAGGCCCAGCAATTCTCCCTGAAGGCCTACAAAACCCAGGTGATTGAGGAGGTACCCGATGACCCAGCAGATCCAGAATGGATGCTGTATTTGGATGTGGGTTCTGGTCTGGTCAAGATCGATGATGCCTCAGTCGACTGGTCACGTTCTCCTTCCATGAAGAAGACCGAGGTGGTGTATACACCGAATATTGAAAAGGTCTTAAGTGAGCTGAAGGGCCCGCTGGATGTTACGTACACGGTGAATCCCACTGAGGTGATGGCCAATTTAGATGTATGGCGACCTGCAATTGAAAAGGAGTTGAAGACCATCGAGGTTGGCATCACCCGACTTCTACCAGGTTCAGATGAACGCAGGAGATGGTTGAGTTTGCCAAAGGTACAGCGATTACCTATGAAGTTCGTCTTTACTATCAAGCCAAGCAGCGATGGAGCTTGGTACAAGCGAAAGGCAAGGTTGGTGGTATGCGGAAACATGGCTGCAGAAGATGGTGCACCAGTTTACACAGAAGCAGCACCCGCGGAATCAGTTCGCGCTGGGTTGACCCTGGCGGTGCGGTATCAGTGGGCAGTGGCGGTGCTAGACGTCGTGGCAGCGTTTCTCCGTACCCCGATGGGAAGGTCACCAACGGATCCAGTGGTGGTGGTTCAGCCTCCGCGCTTGCTGGAGGTTATGGGATTGACCACTAAGATGGAGTTGTGGGCCCTGATTAGGGCCCTCTATGGGTTGCGACAATCACCCGCCCTTTGGGGCGACTACCGAGACTACACGCTCAAGACCAGTGAGCCTCCAAGGGGACTTAAGTTCAAGCAAGGCTGCGCGGCAACGAGTTGGTGGCAGGTAGTGAATGAGGATGCAAAGATGATAGCCATTGTGCTGGTGTACGTCGACGACTTCCTTATCTGTGGTTCTCCAACTACAGTTACCCAAATAGCAAAATGGGTACAAAGTATATGGGAGACTTCGGAGCTCGAGTTCTTGAAACCTGGTGCCCCGATAAGATTCCTTGGGATGGAGTTACAAGTTGATGAGAAGTACCCCAATGAGATCGGGCTCGGACAGCAGGGATATATACAAGAGCTACTACGTCTTCATGATGTTTCCCCAAAGGCAGTCGACAAGATCCCTATTTCGAAGGAGCTTGTCGCAGACAGGGAGCAGCTGAGTGAGCCTACTAAGGAGGAGGTACACTTGGCTCAGCAGTTAACGGGGGAAGTGTTATGGGTGGCTCAGCGGAGTCGTCCAGACTTGAGCTATACGACGTCCATCATGGCATCTCTCTGCTTACGCCAGCCGAGGCAGGTCATTGAGATCGGAATGAAGGCCTTGAGGTATCTTCAGAAGACGTCAGAATACCAGTTACGGCTGCAATGGAGCGAAGAGACCTTGGTGATGTTTTGCGACGCAGCCTATGCTCCGCAAGGAGCCCGGTCACATGGAGGCTGGGTTGTGATGTTTGGCGGTTCACCAATCATGTGGCGAAGTGGACGTCAGCAGATGGTGACGCTTTCTACGGCAGAAGCAGAGCTCCTGGCAATCATTGATGGATCAATAGCAATGAAGGGAGTAGAAGCTCTACTGCTGGATATGGGTATTCATGTGGAAGAGAAGCAAATCGCCTCGGACAGCACGGCAGCTTTGTCTATATCGACTGGATCTAGTTCTTGGAGAACAAGACATTTAAAGATAAAGTCGGCCTGGCTACAAGAACAAATAAGCCATGGAATATTTACGACAAGACACTGTCCTGGAGAGCGACAGCCAGCTGACCTTCTTACCAAGGCCTTAAGCTCAGCACGGATGTCATCGTTGTTGCAATGGTGGAGAGTTGGTGATGTTCAAAGGGTCAATGGTGGCTCAGGATCTTCTACCTCTTCGCGAATGCTGGTGGCTATGGTGTGTTGTTTGTTGGTGGTGTCAGCAAGAGCTGCGGAGCAGAATCCACATGATCAAAGGGGACAAGGAATCCAATTTGACTGGGACATGGCGGGCATGCTTATGGTGCTGTTGATGTTGCTTGGTGCTCTAATGGTGTGGGAGGGCATTCGCTGGTCGATTCTTGAGTTTTACCACGAGTGGATGCCTGGGGCAAGTAAGCGGAAGCTGAAGCGCCTGAAGAAACTTCAAGAGGCCACAACCAGAGCCATAGAGCGAGAGCTGCAGCGGCTACAAAGAGAAGCCGAAGAGGTCACGAGTTCAGCAGGACCTACATCGTCGACTTCTACGTCAGGGAGAAGGCAGAGGAGGAGTTCTGGAGGAACGGTGCAAGAAGCTCAAGGAGGAGTAACTATGACAGAACCAAGTACAACCCTTCACCCACCACAGCCGCCAGCTTCCTCTTCGTCGTCTGGGCGAAGTACAGTTGTGGATGAAGGATCTCAGCCCACAGAGAATAGAGTACCTATGACTACAACACCAATGAGACAGCCTAGGACTCCAAGCCCCAGATCGAGAATGCCTACATTTCCTTCCCCTACGTGTCCTTCAGAATCTGAACAAAAACTTCCAGGAGAGGTGACTCGTGTGTGTATCGATACTTGCATGTTGATGACATGCGAGCACCTTAAAGAAGGCTTGAGGACTGAAGGACTTCCAGTCTCAGGGGTGAAAGAAGATCAAGCACGGCGTCTTGGAGATCGGCTAGCAAGACTCGTCATGAGTTACAATGGACCCACCGTCAAGCAGCTAAAGTACATCCTATGGCTATGGCGAGTAAGAGATCTATCCTGGAAGCATACACTCCGGTATCATGAGATCACCGATCGCTCAAGGATCAGTGCCTTGATCCACGCACTCAAAGACAGATAATCAATCCTGTCTTAGCAGACGGATGGAGGAGGAGTGCAGAAAACCTCTTCTATGCAGTTCAGAGTGCGTGATGACAGCTGAGATCGCCGCTGCTCAAGGGAGTGGCTGCGAAGATCAATAACCCTTGTGCCATGTATAGAGCACTGTTACAGATTGCACCACACCTTTGTACAACCCCGTGGAAGCAATCGTGAGCATTTGTTCGTTGTGGAAAAAAGAATAGGGTCGCGCGCATGGCCGGTGCTCTGCATAAGCCGTGACCCCTCAGGTCTTCACGCTGTTGCTGGAAGCTGCTGTGTTTGAAGATTTCTAGGTTTAGGGTTTAGGAGTTTAGGGTTTTCGCTCCGAGCGGGCTTTCGACCGCTCCATGAAGCGGTTGGGTGTCGGCATATGAGCTGGGACGTCCACCCTCCCACCCAAATTTCAGACCTTGAACGGGTTTGGGGTTGTGTACCCACCCAACCCCCTTATCAATCAAGTGGGAAGACAAGTTTCTGCAACTGTGAACCAAAATTAAAACGGATATCAAGCCAAATTTACAAATTGCCCACTGGACATTGAAGGCTTCCTTTCTTCTTCTCAGGAGTTGTTGAGAACACGGATCCAATCAAATCTGTGGGTTCGTTAATGTTAAAACGCTTGTAAGTTCCAAGCACAACTGCCACAGTAGATGCACCACCGCCGCTTCTCTGGTGATGAAGGTTGACCCGGCGGGCTCGAGTCGATTCCATTGCTTGGCTTGCTCAAGTTGCTTCGAGTCGAGGCAGATTCCAAATTTAAAAGTCCAACCTGGAAGCAGATGAAATCGTTTGGCCTCGGGTCCTGATGTTTTTGGATCCAGCTCTTAAGCTTTCGTCCCGGTCCTAAGTTTTAGAGTCCGGGTCCTTGTTTAAGGCTGCGGCTCCCTTACTTTAGGCCCCGGTCCTCAGTTTTAAGATCAGATTCCTTAATCTCCGTCCGTACTTCAAACCCCCTAATTGCACGGTTCTGCATGTTAAGTTCCGGGTCCTTCAGCTTAGTTGGGCTCCGGCCCTAAATTTTCGATCCTTAGTGGGGTCCCTGGTCGTTGGCGCATTTGGCACCCAGGCTTTCGGCTGTTACCATATATGACAAAGGCGGTCTGCTCGAATCAGCCGCTTGGACCTTCGGTCCAGGACCTTGGGGCAGGCCCTTTTCAATGGCCGTTCCCGGTCCGCAGGTTCCTTCCGGTCAGCCTGCTGCGACAGGCCCACATCGCTGGTTGGCCCACCTTAGGCGTTGGCAGGTGTTGAACCAAGTGGACAAAGTGAACCTGGTCACTTGCCCAAGTCGTGGCATTTTCATCAAGGCAAGTTGGCCAAATCACCATGATCACTTGCCCAAGTCGCTGCAGCGCCAAGCGACCCAAGCGGACCAAGCGGCAGCATTCAGTTAGCGGATCGCGTTCCCCCGCACACTCGGGATTATTGAACATGCCAGTTTTACTACGGGCTTAAGGATCTTGTAGTTGCTCGTTTGGTATGCGCCGGTGCACCTAGTGACCTCAGTAATTGCTGCACATTATTGCACACGGAAACTCCTGTCATTGCTTCAGTTGTGTGCTGCACTTTGGTATGCTACTACCCAGAAAAACTGCGATGACCCTGCACGCAGTGCCAGCTAGGCCCGATTCATGTCTCTTGCTCGACCGTGTCGCCGAGCATTTCACGGTCCTTGTCTGAGGCCACGGCATTTGTGCGTGTGTGTGTGTAGGCCTGCGCACAATGTGCCAAGAACACTTTGGGATTCTTGAATCAAATAGCGCATGGTAGAACAGGGCTTCGCAGGGCGAACAAGTTTCGAAACAAAAGATTCTAGTTCTCTCGAGTCGTGTCAGTGACGCATGTTGCCATGGTTGGTATAGTAAAGGGTTTTAGTAAGTGTGCGTTGGGGGGGGAAGCTGGAGGGAGCCAGAGATGATGGAGACGTGAGCATGGTGAACGTTCCGCAAGGCGTATGCAGCCAGAGCCGTGGGCTTCGTGTCCGCTCCCGTCTTCGCACGTTCGGGCGCAAGTGATTGCTCGTTGCACGATCTTGCTACCTTGGGGATTAGCTGCAGACGAGTGGCAATGTGGCAAGATCCTCGAATCGCTCACCAGTTGTTGTTAGCATGCATATGAGGGTAGTGTTCTGCATTCGCCCAGATGAGGTCCTGATGGAATGCGACGTGGTGAAGCAACATTCCCGGCTCGCGCCTTTGCAGGTGTTGTAAATACCGCTAAATCAGGCTTGGGAACATCCCTAGAAGATCTTTGCAAGCTCGGCCGTGCCGTGAAGGTGAGCGGACCAGGCTGGGCGAAGAGCAGGGTGGCCCATGCCTCACCACTGAAGTTTGCACGCGGACCAGAGACTCTGAGCAAACGCGCAATGCAGGGCAAACGGAGTTTGCATGTGCATTTTCTTGCTGGGCTCGAACAGGCCCTGCATGAGCTCGGAGGCATGTTACCAGGGCGCGCGTATGCACGCATGCTGTGGCTGCTAGTGACAGCTTTGTCCGACTGCCGATGGGGGTGGATTTAGCAGAACTGGCGATGCCGCCGAACGAACCTATGAGATTGGATGCGGTCACCGAGGAAGCATGAGCGGGGCCAGCCTGCACCCAGGCCGACGGCGGGTGCCCATAATAGCGAGCGAGAGCCAAGCGCCGAAGAAGGCCACTGGACTCCAGCGCCGATCGAGCGATCGCGTCTGCCTTGGACTACTGCACCACCGGTGCATTGGAAGAGCGTCGTAAAAGGAATCTTGGGGCACCATTTGTGCCGGCATAGGTTCAAGAAGTGGACTAACCACCCAATAATACCCAAAGTATTCTTGCAGCAAATCAATCACGAATGATTCCTCATCGGCCCATCAGCAAGAGACGTAAGGCACTCAGTAAAGGGAGTTGGCCAAGACATGATGCATTCCTCGCCGTTGCTGTGGTTGTTATTTGGTAGAGCTAGTAGAGCCGCGAAACCTGAAACTCGAAGAAAACTCTCCGAAAGAAGACCTTCGTATTATACTAAGGTTAGCAGATGAGGGCTGGGCAGCTTTGTTTTCGATTGCCTATTTGCAAAGCTCAGATGATTTCTCGATCCATGGTACAGTTGCATGGGATCCGTTTACTGGCTGGCGAAGGGGCTGAGCTGCCAGCAGAGAATCGAAAGACTCAGCACATGTGAGATTGCGCTTCTTTGCTCCCAAGCACTTGGGATGACTTGGGTGTCCGCAGGCTAGTTACGCATTTCTCTGAGATCTCTGAGTTTTGGCGCTCTCTCATCCGTGTTTTCTGTTTTGCAAGGTCCCCTTGCTGCAGAAGACTGCGCTTGGTGTTCATGATTTTGGCGAGGACCGTGTCTGCATGTCTTCTGGCCATGCACACGGTTGGCCGAAACATGAGGGGAATAGGCTACAGTCCGTAAGTAGCAGCAAGTATGTGGTGAATATGAAGTTCGTTTGTCAGGATATCATGCACGAGCCAGTGCAATTGTTAGAGGTTGTAGGTGCACTGTCCAGCCAGAGATGTACACTTTAGTGTGCATAGTTCTTGTTATGATTTGCACCAGGATGCGGGTGCAGCCAACGTGGCCGCGAACACAGTGCTTGAGCCGAGGAGTACGCAGCAATGCGTGGAGCATGAGCAAGACACCGGTCAGTAGCAGAAGGCAGCATTCTGGTCTGAAAATCTGGTTACAAGAGGTTTCGCAGCAGTGTGCGACAGGCGTTCACGGTTGCTTTTTGTCGATGAAGTGCAGCATAAGTTATTCATGCTGAGTTAATTTGCGACACCTTTGCCGTTGCCCTATGTCATATGTTGAAGCCAAACTTGCCCACAAATACTGTAGCTGGCAGCTGAAGTTTCTTCAGGTCAAGCTTGGCGGGAATTTCCTTATTGCTGCTGCGATTGAATCGATGGCGGAGGTGCAGATCCCCATGCATTCGTGCTTTGGACCGGAGCACGACATGAGCTTGTATCCCCATTCATCTCATGTCATATTAATTTGCAATGCGATGCACGAGAGTCAGGACAAATTAGAAAAGTCATCGCACTGACACCAGGTTGGATGGGCCTGTAATTGCAGCACTTGCCGCAGAATGTCTCCTTGAACCATGCACTCGAAAGAATCAAAATGAGCTGGACCGTGAAACATGGAACAGCTCGCCCTTAGAACTGCCAGGCATCGGCACTGGCAGAGAGCTATGATGTCCAGCACTTGGTCGAGGGAACCGGATGCAGGCGACCACAAGACGAAGCTCATTCTATGATTCTGCTTGCATGTATCACGACGGTGCTTCAGTGATTCAGGTTGACCGGGAGAAATTCATGTCCCTGATGCCATCACCTCAGCTCCGCGGCACACAGCAGATTTACAAGAGCTTGTAGCGGCACTTTTGCTATTCCAAAGAATGTTGCCGCTCTGTCAGATTCCTGTGTGCGTCCTCCTGCAGGTCCTCTACCATTTTCGACTGCTTGATTTACAAAGGATACGGAGCCACTGGCATGTTTTCAGGTTTGGCCGTACAGGGTTCTTGCACGCGGTCGGGGCCGGGTGCAGATGAGTTGCAACGGAGCATAAGGGTACATTTGGTGCATTGCATCTGCCATTGTGCTGAAGAGGGCTTGCACGCCTTTTTTGTTGCTTCCAATTGTTGGGCCACAGACTTCTTAGCTGCACAGCAGAGATGCCAGGTCATCGTGTAGCTGCCAGAGACCATCACCCTTACCCAGATGTGCTTCGGCTGCATTGTATCTCTCCGAGCTCGCTCCGAAATTGAAGGTTCACGTTTATTTTTCCCCATCGCCGAAGTCATGGCAAATAGAGCACGCCGTTTATGCTAGGCCAGGTCGCTAGGCGAGATCCTGTCTTGCAAGTCGCCAAAAAAACCTTTGGGCCAGTTGCTTGCCCCCTGGCGATGCCATGTCCCTCTGTGATCTTGCACGTGTGGGGATTGTTTGCAACACCCAAGACATGTCACCCATTTGTGTGAGCTTTCTTGTCGCCTCAGTTGGGTTTGGAACTCTTCACTGTGTCCCTGTGCTGAGCAGCCACGCTGAGAGGAAACAGAGAGCGACATGTCACGGTCTCTGGAGATTGGCAGTCTCTCGCAGGCCCATTTTGCACTGGACTTGGGCAGCAAGGACTCGCACGATGTATTTCTAAAGAGGGCAGGTTTCAACCAGTTGATGGCTGCCAATGGTGAATAGAACTTTGGGTTTGCGAGGCCCCAGCTGTTGCTGGAGCCAGATGCCGTAAAGCAAGGCCAGGTTGGAGCTGCACTCACCTGTCCAGGACGTTTCGCTTGTGCATCTCGCGGCTGCACAGGTGCACTGTGTTGAAAGTTGTCACACGAGTTTCAGTCGTCAATGTCGTCAACCAAATGTGTCTCCAGGCACGCTGCCCAATGCCACTGGCTTCCCTACTCCGTGATCGGTTCGTGGCATCGCAGAATGCCGGAAGAGGCCGTGACATGTCACTCCGACTCTTCGACTGATCAGTCAAGATTCATAATGTCAGGCAAGCTTGATTGGTCGGCCGTGGCACTAAAGGCCTCAGAAGAGGCAGGCAGCAAACAGGCCTGAATGCAGTCTTTCAGCATGTCTTGGAGACGCTGAATAGCAAGAAGGGCTCACAAACAGGGTTCGGGCCAGTTCAGATGGTAACCGAAACATGTACAAATCATCGTGCAGTCTGCAGCCTGCACCAAAGATTTGAGAGTCACATTGCCTCACTCCAGCAAGCCCGGTGTCAGTACGGAGGTCGACAGAAAGTCTGCCGTGCTGCACTCCCGTGCTGTTTATAAAGAGCTGTCATTCTCTCTTCCATCGGGGATAATGAAGACATGTGGGTTGTCACAGTTGATCCATTGCGCAATCAGAAACTGGGCCTTGACTCAGAAACTGGGCATCAGAAACTGCACATCAGCAACCGCCGCAGATCAGAAACTGTGCATCCGCAAGCTGCGCGCAAACTGGGGTTTGGAAACTGGCGTGGGACCATGGCGGGGTGGGGCGGGCATGGTAACGTCCATGGTCGAATGCATTCTGAGCACAAAGCATCACGCGTTTGGGCTTTCCGGGATTGTTGTGGAGTTACGTCAGCAGGCTCTGACGGTTTCGCCGTACTCGGATGCTAAACCGAGTCTTAGAGCAGCGTTGCGTGGATCATCGCGTTTGTTCGCAACAACTGCATAAAATGCCAAGCAGGTTCCAAGTCACTTCGAGGTCTGAGGACGGTCTCATCTTAACTTTCTCTGATCGCTGTGCTCCGTTAAGTGCAGGTTGCCGATACCATCCGGAGCCTGCAGGGGCTCGAGTGAGCAAACCTCGGCCTGCAACTCGGACATTCAAACACGCCCGTTCCGAGAGAATTTCGTCGACAATGAAGCCATGCTTCGTCTTCGCACAGGAGAAACGCGGAAGTAAGAAAACAAGACACGTGCATGACCATGCATGCACAGCATCTGCACGCAGCATGTATCAACGAAGATAGATAGTAAGAGCGGATTCCCAAGTGTGAGGTTGCAGTGTTGAGCCTGTAAGGGCAACTCCTGGAAGTTGCTATAATGTCATTCCATGATATGATATGCCATCCGCATAGTGGTCTCTGGCATCTCGCAACGTGATCTTTCATCTTAGCGCACTCACGCAGCACACACACACACACGTATATATATATATATATCATTATAAATCTACGATTGCCGTGCAGATGAATCATGCCGTGAGTCATCTCTGATGCTCAGACACGACGTTCTCTCAGTCTGTCGTCTTCGGCAATGATGGAAAGCTCGGAAGAGCACCAGTTTAGGATGTATCCGGTACAAGTTCAAGCTGCAGAGAGCCTTCGATGGGTTGAGCGTCTGGGGTTGAGAGGCGTCTTGCTGGCTGCACGAAAGGTATAAGCGGCGCTGCATGTGTCGCGGCTTAGTTGCTTTGGAATTTGGGAGTCACTTTCACAAAATACATGCAGGGCAGTGACCGCACTTGCTTCAAAGAGCAGTCACCGTTTGGGCTTGTGATTCCGGGTGCGGCAGCGGCGTTCAGAATTCCTTGTGTGCCGAGAAATTGGCACAATGCATCAGGCACGATTAACCGAGTTGTGCGTTGGCCGGGCAGAGGAACACACATCGGCGGTTCAGAGATTTCTGCGAGTTGTGAAGTCGTGCACGGTGACCTGCTTTTGACATATCCTTCCTGGGCAACCGAAATGGGCGAGCAAACCGCCTTGCAGAAACCCATCAGAAACCACAAAACACGCACAGTCACACACACACACACACACACGCACGTACACACACTCGTGTAGAAGCTTCTGGCAATCCTGGGCCATCCTAGGCCGTGGTCGTGGACCTACACGTATAATGAGATGTGCGTTTCATCTTATAACATTTGCTCCGCCATGTGGGATCTGTGTGAGAGCATTTCGCGACAGCGCCTCGTTGCAAGCATCCGCTCATGTTGTCCGTTGGGTTGCGATGTTGGGGACGAGCCCGCGCTGTGGCAGGATTAGCGTTGATCAGCGGTGTTTTGTGCACGGGGCTGTGCGGTTCATGTGATGGTGTGCCTCGTCGGTATTGTCATGCTTTCGCGTTCCGCCCCGGGTAGCATCACCCGACTCGCAAGTAATGCCAATTCCTTGCCGGCCTGAGCACCACAAAGATGCATTCCGAGTTCATGCGTTTTCCATTGTTTTGCCGTGCCAGCTGCGTCACTGAGATCTGCGGGGAAGACGTGAAGAATGGATTGGCAGAGGCACGATGAGAGACAGCACATGCCCTGTGCATCCCTGTACAGCCTGAGCAAAACATGTTTTAGGGCTTACTGAGTTGCCCGTGCGGTATCTTGCGGTTCTTTGTTTGATTTGGTTTCGGGGTTTTGCGAGTGGTGTTTCACATGTCTACTCTACTACAGTAGTTATATACAGTCAAGGCTTGTACACACACGAACATGCAGTTCAGCATCTCATCCAAAGCACGAGGTGATCACGGACATCCATTGGCCTCGAGACCTTGCGCGCAGCTTGGCCGAATCGCATCTAGGAATCTAGGAATCCACATCCGATAACGCGCAGCACGAAGTGGCACTACGTACTTGCCCATTCTTTAGCAGACTGGATGGGTGTATTGTTGATCATTTTTGCATTTGTCCATCTGTGGAACCTCACCTGAGACCTGCCGGTGTCCAAGATGTTCGCGGCGGCTGGAAGCCGAGAAATCGAAAGGATTGAAAAGCTGGCTTCGATGTTGTCGATTGCTTGGTGGTTATACGGCTATACGTCTGCACGCGGAATGTTGCAGAAATCCCGACGCAACGAATTGAATTTGACGAACTGAGCAGAGAGTGATTGCATAGGTTACTAGCAACTTCTTGCTGTAGCGCTGGTCCATGCTCGCCTCGAGGTTGCATCCACCCGCTGAGTCTGCTTCAAGTCAGCGGCACTTCAGAAACGAAAGACCGGTTGCGTTCGACTTTACAGCTCTCTTGCTACGAGATGTTTGTACTTCGGCACACAAGGCTCACAGCCATGGCATCAGCACACCCACTCATAGCAGCACCAGACAGTTTAGAAGCAGTAGCACTGACAATTGCATTCTGACTGACGAGCGGCACCGGTCATGCCCCACTTGCTCGTAGAACCTCTCCAGGCGTGACGGCTCCAGAGTGCTGAGAATGATGAGGCTTTCTGTGCCGAGCATGCTTCTGCAAGGCGAGATGTGGGCCCATCCTTGGAGAAATGGCTGCTTGGCCAAGTTGCTGCAACCGGAATGCCCGCAGCCAGGCATCTTTCTGCGGAATGCTGTATCATGCTGCAGACTGCGGACATGTATGTAGTGCACATGGATGCCAGAAGCGGCCCTGAGAGAGGCTGGCGTATTCCTTGGCAGCGAGATACCTTCAGGTTCGAAGCTGCATAGGAGGGCCAAAAGATGCTGACTCGACCGGTTCACTTTCACCATGCTTCTGCAGATCTCCTCCACTGATTCGGCTTGTACACCCACCACAATGCATCATGAGTGCTGACTAGGCGCTGGTCTGCTTCTTCGTCCAGCGTCAACTTTTCTGCCGGATCTGGACCCAGGCGCGCCCATGGCTCCGACGGATAGTTGAACACGAGTACGTCTACAGACTGTCGAGATGAGGAAGAGCCTTAGAACGCTCCAGGCCGACTACAGCATCCGACGAGCTTCTCAGAAGCAACGACTGCATCAGATCGAGCACAGCTGCTGCAGGCTGAGGCAGCTCTGGGATTGTTCTTGGCATTTTTGGGCTAGACGTGGCCTTGGCTCTTCGTTCGCCACTTTACGCGTTCATTCGGTGTTCGTGTGCTTTGGTCTATTTGCTTCTTGCATGCACGTTGCGATTATGTGCGGTTGCGACGTGAGCTTGCCTTGCCTTGCAGTCCAGCAAGACCACAGGGAAAGCAAGTGGTGAGAGCGCATGCCTACCCCTCCCCTCCTACTCCTACTGCTTGTCCTACTTCAACTACCCCCGAGATGAAGATTCGGAGCTTGCCGTTGCTACACTAGCCGCTAGCTCATCTGCTTGCCCGCCCTCTTCCAGTTCTTCGTTGACTCGAAGTCCGCTGCGAGCATTCCACAAGATCTGCATCTGGGAGAACCATCAGCAGTCCTGAAAATTCTCTTGGGTTTGGCCAGAGGACTGTTGCGTTTCACTTCAAAACGTGCCGCCTTCCCAGAATCCAACGGACCTGACAACGATGCGCATACTTGGACCCGATTCCCCCTTCCAGAAAAGCATGGTTTCAAGCTTGGGGCCTAAGTTGAAAAGCATACGCATGCCACTGGCAACACCGAATTTCTCTCGGCAGACTTGCCATCGGGCCGCATGATTGAGGTGGAAGCGGCAAGAGATGCAGCAGATACGGCGGAAGAAGAGGTGCATTCGCGACACAGGTGTATTGGGGATGTTCATCTTACGAGTCATCTGATTTCAAGGCTGAGGCTGCAGAGCATGCCGAGCTCTTGGTCGTCGGTCTAGCAACGATCTTCGCGGGGCCGCAAACCCAGACAGTGAAGTGGACACGCTGGCTGACATGCATTGGTTGCTGCACATCGTGGGTCGTGGGTTGGCCTCGCTCATCTAACCGAGGCTGGCGTGGTTTACTACCTACAAGACATGGCAGCTGTACCAGAGGCCCAGACGGTACTTATCTAGCAGGCGCTGACACGAATAGGCCACATGAAGTTGCGAGAATCGGAATTGATCTTCGCTTCGTTGCGATGTCATCGCTTCGCTGCGCTTACATGGCTGTATGATAAGTTTAAGGTTGCTCGGTCGCGCAGTTTCGCATATCCTCACGCCATCAGCGAAATGGCACGAGTGGAGAGCATGAATGCAAACGCTTACGACTGTGTCTTCCAAGGGAAGTATCTGTTCATCATGAAGCACATGCGAAGCAGATGGCTCTTGCCTTCGCAGGTGGCTTGCCATGAAGCGTCGGAAAGCCTTGTGCGTGGGTGCTGCACGAGCTGCTGCAGCCAGAGGACGCTGAGCATTGGACCCACAGCCAACATAAAAAGTGCGCCAACACCTTGTTTCTGCTTGTGTAGACTTGCTGCATCTTTTTGCCTGTGATCATGGCCTACGAGCCAAAGTCGCAGGGCGTTGCAAGTCCCATTTCAGTGCTCAACAGCTAGAATTCCTGTCTGCAGACCTCGGAAGGCCGTTTGCAGAAACATCACAAGCAAAGAGCTGAACGAGTTACAAGTATATGGCATCTAGAGAGTTACACAAGTGATACCTCGCCTCACAGTCATCTCGGCTGCATAAAGTGAGTGCGCTGACCAGGACCGTTGTAAGTTGCCGGAGGACTCCTACAACTATAATATTTGAAAAGCAAGGAGAGAGGTACAGTAGCTTTGATTTGAGTGGGGCGTGGACCTTGGTTCCTGCAGTTTCCCAATTCAATTCACGCAGCCAAGCAAGTGTACTATCCTCACGGCAGGTCTGGGTGGGTGTCTGGATAGGCTAAGCGAGTTTCACCGACGTACTTCAGCGCTTTGTCCCACTAGGTTGCTGTCCAAGTCGATATGCATTTCGGCCGTCATGGTTCTTGTGGCTCAGTCCATGTAGCAATGTAGCAGGGATGTTCGAAAGCTCAACGGCACCTTCTCACATGATGAATCTCAGCAGGATCTATAGTGATATAGATGTCCCCGGATTGGCATGCATCACTGAGTTGCTGTTCAGAGAGATGTTGCTTGCCAATGATGCGAATGTCGGTCGCAGGCATGAAAAAGGCCAAGCCTGCATCCTAGATGCACCCCCTTCATGCTGAAAGATGCTGAAAGCCTGCGTATTAAGGCATGTCTGAAGCCTGTCATACCAGATGCTGAACATGCCAAGCCAACTAGGTTGTAACTAGATGTTGCGGCGATGCTGGTGTGGCAGCGGGACAAAAAAAACATTCGTGACCAGTAATACATGTTGTACGAGCTGCCGACAATGTCAGGAACTGTGCTAGGGCTGCTTTGTGACAGGTGTATGTATGAAGTCTTTGCAGCGCCTGCCTCACAGCTATGCGCTGCCAACTCAGTCGTCGAAGCCCGGTTCGGTCCGCTGAGGAGTGCTGACCGCATATGAGCCCGCATGCTTGCACAAGAACTGGACAGTCGTGCCGGCCAGCTCAGGTTCGTGTGTTCAGGGCTCAGCATCTGTCACGACTCTAGGTTTGGACTGCTGATGATACAAGTGATTGATCGTGTCTGCTTTCTTTGGCTTTCCGGCTGCGTGGCACACAGGATTGTGGATCATCGCTCAGTCTCACTCACCTTCTCTAATATGTTGCTGGCATCGGCAATGGAAATACACCAAGACAGGATGCCTTTGGCACGCAGTGTGGCACCGACGCAGTCGACACCAAGGGCCACTGCACGCGTGCAACGAGCGATGCGTCCTTCAGCTCATGAGAAGGATGGCAAGATCTTTCTTTGTGCATCGCTGGCTTGCTCGGGCATGGCGCTGGCACAAAGGTCCATGTCGAGGCGACAAAGTCGACACGCTCTGCAGGCCCAGGCAAGCTCTGCAGGTGAAGGAAAAGGCCAGTCCCGGCCACGTGTCGCCGTTGTTGGGGCTGGTTGGGGGGGCCTTGGCGCCGCAAAGGCCTTGTGCGAGAACGGCTGCGAAGTGACTTTGCTGGATGGCACCCCGCAGCCTGGAAGCGGCATGCAAACGCCTTCAGGCAAGCCCTTCGAGGCTGGTACTCGTGGATTTTGGAGGGATTATCCCAACATGAACGCCACGCTAGCCGAAATCGGCTTGGACGAGAGTGAACTCTTTACAGACTTCACAGAATCTGCTTTCTACAGCCCTGATGGGCTGGAAGCGACGGCTCCGGTGTTTGCGGGCGCGCCAGAGCTGCCCAGCCCCTTGGGCCAAGTCATTGCAAGCTTCTCTAGGTTTCGACGCTTACCACTGGCAGACCGGCTCTCCATCACCGGCTTGCTTCTGGCCATGGTCGATTTCACCCGTGATGCTAAGACCTTCGAAGCATATGATCGCATGACAGCTCATGAACTTTTTCTAAGAGCTGGACTGAGCCGACGTCTTGTCGACGATTTCTTGAAGCCTACGCTGCTCGTCGGCCTCTTCAAACCCCCGGAGGAACTGTCTGCGGCTGTCACCATGGAGTTGCTCTACTTCTATGCTTTGGCCCATCAAACTTCCTTCGATGTTCGCTGGCTCAAGAAGGGCACGGTCAGCGAGACCTTGATGTGTCCAGTCATCAACCACTTGGTAGAGCAGCACGGCCTGACCGTGAAGGGTGGCAGTTTTGTGGAGGGGCTCGAGGTGGCCGATGGCGCAGTGACCGGCCTTCGGTATCGGTCCAGAAGCGCAGGAAGCGGAAGCATGCAGACCGTGCAGATGGAGGATTTAGATGCAGTGGTGCTGGCACTGGGCGCTGGCGGTCTCCGAGCTGTGCTGCGCGGAAGCCCCGAGGTTGCCAAGGTATGCCCTAACCTGACGTCTGCAGGATCCTTGCAGGGAATTGATGTCATGTCCGTGCGTATTTGGTTTGACCGCAAGGTCGCCACACAGGCCCTACAAGCAAAAAGATTCTAGGTTGTTCCAGGTTCGTTCATTGCATGTGCTGGCATGTGCATCGTCGTGAATGTTCAGGCCCCCGCAAACGTCTTCGCGAAGTTTAGTGCTCTTCGTGGCGCAGGAGGAACCTTCTTTATGCTGGATCAGTTGCAGGCAGACCAGCAGGCACTTTGGGGAGAGGATGAGCCCCAAGGCTCCGTGGTGGCCTGTGACTTCTACAACGCCGGCGCCCTCTTCGCGCTGTCTGATGAGGAGATCATCCGGCTGCTGGCCGACGAGCTGCTGCCCAGTGCAGTGCCAGAATTCCGCAGTGCCAAAGTCGTGGACAGTCACGCCATGCGTTTTCCCGGAGGTGTGAGTTGGTTCTCCCCTGGCTCTTTCAAGTCACGGCCAACCACAGAGACCCCACTAAGAAATTTGGTGTGTGCAGGCAGGGCATCCAATCTCTTCACCCCAGCGGTGGGCTCCTCTTTGCTCTCTGCAGGTGATTGGGTTCGTCTTGGCAGCCGGGAACATGGTGCCAAAGGGCTTTGCCAGGAGCGAGCCCTTGTGACAGGCCTTGAGGCACACGGCACGGACAGCCATCTGAGTCACAGAACCAATAGCAATTGGCCGGATCCACTGTGGCCAGGCAGCGAACTCATTGGCCAGGCGAGGGATTCTGGGCAAGCGCCGGCCACAGCATGTCTTGCAGGGCACGTATCATTCAACGTGACTCCACCCTGACGTTGCAATCTGTAGTTGTACTAAGTGAAAGTAGACAAACCTTGACAGATGCTTGGCAGCAGCACCAATAGTACTTGTAGCAGGGTTGTCGCCGTCGTGGTTGCACTCGCTGTCTCCGTTGCAGCAGTAGTCGTGGTAACAGTGGTAGTGGCAGTCGTCGCCGTCGTAGCAGTGGTGCTGGTGGCGGTGGCGGTGGCTGTAGTAGTCAGAGGGAGGAGGAGGAAGAGGAGGAGTAGTTGTAGTTGTTGTTGTTGTTGTTGTTGTTGTTGTTGTTGTTGTTGTTCTTGTTCTTGTTCTTGTTCTTGTTCTTGTTCTTGTTGTTATTGTTTTTTGTTTTTTCTAGTGTCCTCTTATTGTTGTTTTTGTGGCTCTCTGGTACTGGTGGTTGTGCTTAGGCTTGTGCTTGTGGTTGTGGTGCTTGTTGTTGTTGCCTCCTTTGCGAAACGTAAGGGACGTCTTTCTGCTTGAGCCATTTTCGAGTGCCTCGGAGCCTCGTGCCTCTGCGGACTACCGGATCGCGATTCTTGGGCCTCCTTCGACAGCAAGTTCTGGACGAGCTGATGTGAAGCGGTAGGGTTTCTGCCTTTCCACGCGGTGGAGGGAGCAGTACTGTACTTGGGTTACACCTAGTTTTGCGAAACAAGCGGATGGCGAGCCGACTATGCCACAGTTGTTTTTCTACAGCCAATGCTCTTACAAGAGGACCTGCCGCACAGAGCGTGTCAAGGAGCAGCTCCGATCCTAAACCGGCCGTCTTCTGAACTTGGGTGCCTTGAAGGAAGCCTTCGAGACGAGGTCTGGTACCTTATGCTGGTTTTGCGCCTCTACGAGCGCTTTCTCACAAGTAGGACCTGGATCGCCTGTGCTTTTCGCGCAGTCTGATTCGGTAACTACACCTTTGCAGGCAAGCAGGGTCGGCTGCCATTGGGTGCGACATAAGCCAGCGCGATCGAGTGCTTCCGACACCGTCGAGAGCCCTTTTGTGCAGCGCCGCTGTTCACCGGCCAGTGCCTGGGAACAAGTCAGACACAGGAGAGAGGATGGATGCAACTTCACGGCCTTCAACTCGAAAGCATCCTCGTGTAGTGCACCCACGGTGCATCGAAGTGGGACCGGAGTGTTTGGCAAGTGGCATGTTTGCATTGCTGCAGTTCGCCTCGTGCAAATCTTGTTTTCGATGCTTCAGTTGGCTCACGTTCTTGTTTGAGTCAAAGGCTTCCTGGGCACACTGTCAGCATTGTGTTGGCCCCTGTGTCTTGTTGCAGTGCTTGCAAGCATTGCTGGCCGGGCGGCGTTCAGCAAGACGATGGCGCGGCTTCAGATTCCTCTGTTAGCACGGATGCTAGTCTCCACACCTAAAGCGTCGGCAGCCATGCCTGCAAGTTACAGGTAGGGGCTATCGGTCTTATTGACTGTGCGTTCTGGGCTTTGCTACTTCTCGAGCAGTCTGGCGGAGTCATTGACGTGACTTGTTGCACTTGCCTTGTGTTTGCTACTCGAGGAGTGTGGCGGAGTCATTGGCTTGACATGTAGCACATGCATTGTGCGCGCGTCCCTGTGATCCCATGTTTGGGACACATGCTTAGTTTGGTCTTCGCGTCCATTGCTGGGCTAGGTTAGTTGTGCACGTTGCACATACTATTTGTCTTTAGCCCCGTTAGCCTTTGTTGGTGGCTCAGCACGTTGTCTTGCGACAAGTCCTTGCTTGATTGCGTGACATGTCTTTGCTGTCTTTGACTGCGGAGCAACGGGAGGCGGCGATGAATGCAGCGTCGCCCGATCTCAAATACCATTTGTCCGAGGTCAAGGTGCCTGTGGAAGTGCAAGCTGCCCACTACCACAAAGGCTTTGTGGACTTGCACCTTTTCGCGGGTCTTGACGAGTCGCGCTTGGAAGTCCGCAATGCCATTGCAGCGGAAATTGGATTGAAGCATGACGAGAGTACAGAGGCTCGCCAGAGTGTGGCTCGCTTGCTTTCTGCCTGGGAGTCTTCTCGGGCTCAGCTGGTGGCAGAGGACAAGATGAAGGTAGAGAGCAAGTTGGGCCAGACACCTCGCATTGTCCAATGTTCTGAAATGGCTGCCCTGCGCAAGGCTGCTGAGGCGGTCGTGGGTAGGCTGCAGGACGATGAAGTACCTGCGAAAAGCTTGATTGCCGCCAAATTAGAGCAAGTTGAATCCGGGGATCTTCGTGCTGAGGATCTTCGTGAGGTCTTGTGTGTTGAAGACGCAGACATCGATTTGTTCAGCGGCATCATCGAGCAGGGTACTGGGAACCTGAAGATTCGCCCGGGCAAGGCGAGCATTCCCATGCCCAACTCAGCAGAAGAACTTCGGTATTGCGTGGGTGATGGTGGGGTCCAAGCACAAGAACCAGTCTTGGATCACTTCAAACCTCCTGGAGACTTTTCGTCGTTTTTCGGACCACGTGGTGGGAAAACACATTGCAGCGTTGCCTATATTGTCTCATGGTGTGACAAGGCACCCAGCATGGAAGCTGGTGCTGTCCTACGAGCTGGAGGTCCCGGAAGAAAGCCTACAAGAGCCTGCGCGATGGCAAGCTTGACTCTCTCAGCAAGGCTTTGGAGTCGGCGTGGGAGTCTCCAGAGATCATGAACAAGCATTTTCTGGTTCCTCTGACCGCTTCGTCCGACTTTCTCTCTTCTCCTGCTGATTCTGGTTGTTGGTCTTCGTGGGGCGATTTCGTGCCGCCGCCTCCGTTTCCTGGCAAGGGCATGGGCAAAGGCAAGTTTGGAAAGGGCAAAGATGACGAGAGAGGTGGCATCATCAAATCCAAGCTGAAGACTAAGTCGGCCGATGGCAAGAAGCTTTGTTTCCGCTTCAACAATGGGAAGTGCCTGGACAAAGCTTGCCCTTACCACCACGCTTGCCAGCTTTGCTTGGCTGAGGGTCACGGCAAGAAGGCGTGTCCCTCGAAGACTCAGCCTGCGGCTTGAAGGATCAATTCCTTTTGCCAGCTGCCGCCCTTCCCTCGCCTTCTCAAGGGTTAGTAACTTCGGGGCAGGCCGGCTTTGTTGGCTCAGGCAGTGATGAGGATTCAGACAAGGGCAATGAAGCTTTCAGACGTGGTGCAGGCCGTGGTCCTCCTCTTTGTGCTGACTTCATGGGCAATAGAAAGGCTGCCACGGACGGCGGAGGCTTATGCAGTCCTGGTCGTTGGGAGCCGAGTCGCCGTTTAACGCGGCCGGTTGGAGTGCAGTGCTTTGCCAAACTACGGGATGTTGCTTCGAAGACATGTGGATGCCCGGAAGTTGGTCCTAGAACTTGCTTGCAAGAAACACGTGTCGCAGCCGTTCCCAGCAGCTTGCGTGCGTGAAGCTGAGACAGCTTTGCGAGAAGTGTTACTTCGACATGGTGCCCCGCTTGACTTGAGTGCAGTGCCAGAAAGACAACCTTTCTTGCCTTGCTCGAAGAGTTCTTGCGTTTGTGTGATGACCCCGACTTTGCAGCCTTCTTCTCCTCTGATGACTCCTTACTCCTTTGCCCGTGGGGTCACTATGGGAGTTCGTAGCGAGATGCCCAGGACTCCCGCAGTCTTCGACGAGAAACTCAAATGGCGCTCCTATGAAGGCGAGACTGAGGCAGAGGCCGAGTTCAGGAGCAATTATCCGGGTGCCCGTGACAATGCCGAAGTCATCGAGAAGCAGTTCGAGGAGGAGCAAAAGCTTGGTGCCATGGTGAAGTTGCCCGTCGCAGAGGCCCTGAAGATCCATGGCTCGGATCTACGTGTAGCGTCGCTGAATGCAATCCGGAAGAGCGACGACAGTTTTCGTGTAGTTCATGATGGCACTCGTGGGATTGGTGTCAATGGATGCATTCATGTGCGTGACCAACTAGCTTATCCGTCTGCAGGCGACTTGAGGCAAGCAGTGCGGGTGCTTGAGCAGCCGACGTTCTTGCTGACGGCAGATGTTAAGAGGGCCCATCGCTTGGTTAAAATCAAGCAGAAGGAGTGGGGCCTTCAGGCATGTCGAACCTCCGACGATGCCCCGGATATGTGGTTGAACACAGTCGGGACATTTGGGATTTCGAGTGCGGCAGTGCATTGGCAGCGATTGTTCAGCGGAGTTCAAAGAGCCATGTGCTATTTGTCTGGCTCTCGTGAGTTGTTTCTGCTGGTCTATGTGGACGATCTCCTCTTCATTGCAAGAGGAGTCAAGGAACTGGAAGTTGTTGCAGTCGCCCTTCTGTTCATGGTTGTGATTGGAGTGCCATTTAGCTGGCGTATGTGCAAGAGGGGCACCAATGTTGAGTGGGTTGGCTACTTCATTGACATCAAGGCAAGGAGCGCGGGGATCAGCGATAAACGTGCAAGTTGGATTTGTCGTTGGATTGAAGATACCCTTGCTGCGGGAACAGTCAGGATGCACGACTTTGCTTCGGTCCTCGGCCGTTTGAACTTTGCCATGCCGCAATTGATCACCTCCGCCCGTTTCTTGGCCCCTTGTATGCATGGTCCGCTGCTGTTGGAAAGTTTCACAGCTTGCCTGTCCCCAAAGCAGTCGCTTTTGTGCTTCGCTACATCTCCTACATGTTGCAGAATGGCCCGCGAGTGCGTCCTGTCGGGTCTCCTCGTCCGGCTTTCACGGAGTTGTTCAGGGCAGACGCGAAAGCCAAAGGAGAAGTAGTCTGCTTGGGAGGCTGGTCTGTGATCGATGCCCCTTCAACGCGTGAATGCAGATGGTTCAGCGAGAGGTTGACAAGGCAGAAAGCTCCTTGGGCATTCGTGTCAGGAGAACCTTTCAGAGCCATTGCTACCTTGGAACTCTTCGCGACGTTGATTGGAGTGATCCCCTTCAAGCCTGAGAAGTGCGAGATGGGAACGATTGCGATCTCAGCCGGAACTGACAACCTGGGCAACACACATGTGGTTAGCCGCCTCATGACCACGAAGTTTCCACTGTCGGCTTTTCTGATGGAGCTTTCGGCAGTGTTGATGAAAGATGACTTGGATCTGAGGCTGGACTGGCTACCGCGATTACAAAATGTCGAAGCAGACAGCCTTACCAATGAGGCCTTCGGAGACTTCTCTCCGCGAGTTCGCCAAAGGTTCGACTTTGGCAATTATCAAGGTATTTAGGCATGGAGCTGTATGCAGATGCAGGACAAGCGTATAGAGACAAGGTGCTGCGAAAGAAAGCTAGGCGGAGCGACGCTTTGCGCGTCAGGGACCCATGGCAGTGAAACTGTGGACCCACGCGTCCATGTAAGTATTTTGAGACAGCTTCGGAGCTAGCGGTACACAGCAGCATGGGGTCGCCTGCGGTTGGGAGTCAAAAGTGCGCCCATGCTGGGTTGCACATGGCATGCTGCAAGACATGTGTGTTTTGTACTTTGTTGTTGCCATAGCTACTGCTACTTCGACTTGGCATATGTTATGCCAGTGCGAAAGCTTTGATCCCACACCGCGAGAAAAGGGAGTCTGCCAGCTTGACTTGATGCTTAGGGTGGCTTGATTAATTCTCTGCCATTCACGTTAGTCCCGTGTAGTGCACCCACGGTGCATCGAAGTGGGACTGGAGTGTTTGGCAAGTGGCATGTTTGCCTTGCTGCAGTTCGCCTCGTGCAAATCTTGTTTTCCATGCTTCAGTTGGCTCACGTGCTTGTTTGAGTCAAAGGCTTCCTGGCACACTGTGTCGGCATTGTGTTGGCCCCTGTGTCTTGTTGCGCGCCACCATCTGCTGCCAGCGCGAAAGCTTTGATCCCACACCGCGAGAAAAGGGCGTCTGCCAGCTTGACTAGGCTAACTTGATTAATTTTCTGCCATCGAGGGCATCTATGCCATGACAAGCCCGATGACGACCTCCTGACAATCCTCCAGAAACTCACCATGCATTCCGCTCGAGTGACCATGCTGGACGCGGCAGTTCATAAGGGGGTGGCAGATCAGCAGATCGGAGTTCAAGCCAACTGGAAAAAACCAGGTCCAATGATCCTGAAATACACCAGGAACCGCTTGGCACTACCAGCTGCCATGATGCAGCAGCTCGTGGCAGATCTGCACGGAGCTTTTGTTCCAAAGAACGCTCGGCCGGATGATGTTCTGGCCTTCAAACAATCTGCCCCTTGCATGTCGTATCGGTTTTTGCGGTGTTTCCCTGCAAGAAACATGTTCGATTTCAGGGCTGC
>CAJNDV010006247.1:27157-39153 GCA_905221635.1 Symbiodinium sp. CCMP2456 | reverse complement strand
TGGTGAAGATGATGATGATGATGCTGATGCCGATGTTCATGATGTTGATGTTGTTGACTACGATGATGTTGGTAAGTATGACGGTGATAATGATAATGATGTTGATGTTGTTGCTTGTTCATGCAGAGGATAACGCCTGCAATGACGGTAACTACGGTGATAACAATGACAACGACAATGTTGCTCCCTGTTGCGGCTGTTTTCCTGCTATTTGTCCGACGTTCCCATTGCAAAAGTCTTGCGTTTTGCGGGCTTTCCAAACACAAACTTTAAAGCGGACGCAAAACTCGTTCAAAAATCAACGATAACCACTGTATTGACGACGCTACTCGTATCGCAAAAATCACAACAGAAAAAGAACAACAAACATTGAAAAAAACATCCTCTTATTCACGAAAACCACTTAAAACTCGACGTTTTCAGGATTTGTCAGACTCTTGACGAAAACACATCAAAAAAATCGACACACCCTCCGCGGCGGCAGAAACAACGCAGTCACAACGCCTACCTTGTTGTTGTTGTTGTTGGTGGTGGTGTTGTTCTTTTTTTGTTCTTCTTCTTATTATTACTAATTAGTTTTTTTTGTTATTTGTTTGCCTGTGGTTGTGCTATGTTGTGCTGCTGCTGCTGCTGGTGGTGGTGGTGGTGGTGGTGGCGGTGGCGGTGGTGGTGGTGGTGTGTTCGCTGGTTTTCTCCGCAACGAATCAGCAAAGTCTGGGTCATGGTTGCCTCCTTCGCGAGGTGCGTGCGAGAGCATACCGTGATCCCTGTGCGTGACGATGCATCTCGGCACTTACTTGGTCTCTGCGCGGCTGAAAAGATGAACCATTCAGTGTGTGTGTGTGTGTGTGCGCGTGTAGGTTTGTGCGGGTGTGTGCTGGTGTGATCTATTCACAGAGCAAGTTTGTGGAGCAGTCTGCACGTGATAAGGAGCTTCAAGTTCAAGTAGCACGGTCGGTCAACAGGACGCCGCTGCGCCACTTCTTGTTAGCAAAAAGATCAAGATAGATCAGGCAACCCATCGAGAGTGCACCGAAAACTGAAGCGGCCTTACTTGGCGAACCACATGCACTAAGTAGGATATCATGCAGACTCGGTCTGCCAGGACAGCTGCGCGACTGATACTTGGCTCGCACGAAGATGGCACAAGAAAGCTGCTTATGAGTTTCATCTCATGCACCGGCATCCAAGGTTGTCTCCGTTGGGCTTTGCAAGCCCTTGGGTTCGCTAGTACTTCGGCTGTGCTCAGCCCTCCATTTTCATCCTTCGCAACGCACTGCCCGGCACGTTATAGAAGCGTGCTGGACCGAGCCGAAAGGCTTTGTGCTGCTTTGGATCCTCTCCTTTGTGTTGTCCTGGCAACGGCCTGCAGACCGCTGAGATAGCAAAAAGCAAGACTTGCGAATCTTGGGAATGTTTCAGCCAGTGAGCCTTAGATGAGCTGCAGCAGCGCACAGCATCGCCTCCTGTGTTCCATGCACACCAAGCTGTACTGTTACAATTTACAAGAGCCGTGCCCTCGTGTGCAATCAAGAAGATCATGTGCCAAGGCCGTGGGACGATGCGTCTGGCGCCTATGTAGAGGTGCGGATCGGCAGTTGTGCGCATCGTAAAGACTCGCATCACTTCTGCGAGTGGGGGAGATGCGCGGGATAGAGGAGGCTGTGCGTTTGGCCGAAGAGCGGAGCGAAGGTGTCATCGAAGACGTTTTAAAAGATGCGGCGGCTTTTGTTTTTCGGTCGGGTCGTACGATGCGTTTATTTCTCCAGAACATTCCAGAACTAGCCGTAGCGACGTCTGATCCACACTGTCAGCAGAGCCGTGGACCCCCGAATGGGATGTGTAAGTACTTGCAAGCTATCCATGTAAAATCGAGATGCCACGGCCACAAGGCTCCATCCTGTCTCCGAGCAGAAACTTGCTCGCATTCTCCTCGGCAACTGTTGGCAAGTTGCAGTTTGCTCGTCGTAAAGTTTCAATGAGCACCGTGTACAAGTAGGCAAACGAGCTGGGGCAATCAGGACATATCACCAGACTTGCAAAACAAAATTGTGGGGAGAATGTCCACAAAGATACATGCACATATTCATCTCTATAAATGTAGTACATCCATGCAGAACGATCCAAACGCCTGCAGGACCCTTTGGGGAACGCTCATTGTACACTGCAGCCGGGTGGTCAAGCTTGTTACAGCAAAAGCACTGCTTCCTTTTGACCTTAATTTCGACATGTCTTGCATGTCCTGACCCACTAGGGCAATCATGCTCGATGGTGTCAGCCACACTCAGGAACACAGAAGATAAGCGGGAGTCATTCGCACACAACACAGTCTTACCAACTCTGTACCGATAAGCGGTACAGTGTGCGTGCAAGCTTGGCCCACAGACTGATTTCTGACATGATCTCCTCGAAACGACGTGGGGCAAGCAGGGTAAAACCACTCTGTGGAGCCATCGGATCTCCCAATGCACTCCTCATCTTATGATGTCTTATTCATTTCTTTCAATATGTTGATAGGCATGGGCCTGAAAAATCTTTCTGGGTAGCCTTGATTGTGCTCAACTCACCTACGGGGTGGGCGAAGAATGCTGTCCTACATTTCACTAGCTCCTGCTTTAACATTTTCGCAGAGATTAGCAGAGTATACCATTGCACAATTGTCTTGTACTTCGGATAACTTAGTATCGGACGACTTTGGTCCGCGCATGGCTCGTGCTGTCTTGCTTGCCTTCTGTTTCCAGCCACTCAGACAGCTGGCAGTCAACTGGCTTCCAGGGCCTGGTACGTTTCGATCGGATTTCACTCATCTATCCTCACGGCCCGACTTTTCCGCGTGCTGGATGTTGAAAGGAACACTTGCTCGGCCTTCCAGTCTTGCAAGGCCCGCACTGCTGTGACATTTGCAGGACCATGCATTTCCGCAAGGAGAGCTGAAAACGAGTTTCGAGCATGTCGACATCCCACCCAACCCCCAGCAGGGTTAAGAACGACCCCACCTGGCTGTGTTTGCATCCGCTCCTTTGGGGCTCGAGCCGAAATTTGCAAGCTTCTCGGCGACCAGCCGCTGCCCAAGTCAGCTCATCTTCTAGCTGCAGCAGTGCAGGTCTTGGAACTGTTGCGATTCTGCTTTAACGTATGATTCATTATGCTCTGCATGAAGCTGCAAGGCTTTTGTGGACAGCCATGTACCAATATCAGGCCTGAAGCTGGCTTGCCTGCATCCTCTAACTGTGTACTGGCATGACTTTGCATTTTTCCATTTTGACTTTGCTTCTCGTGCACTGTGCGGCAAGCATGGGTAGAAACTGCTGGCCGCCCAGTTCCAGAGTCTGGCCATGCAGCGGCCGAGCTCATAGGTTCGTTGCTGTTTTTGGATGGCACGAAAGCTAGCCTCCGTGGCCAGCGGAGTTTCTTATCAGCCGAAGGTTGCAACAAGGGGTGTGGGGAAAGGGCCCCCCTTCCTTTTCGGACATGAAAAGGGAATGTTTCGGCTTGCCCTGGAATGGAGAAACCAGCCGCCAATGATGCTCATGATGCTCGCCATGCCGGCCCGGCCGGGCGCCAATGATGCTCATGATGCTCGCCACGCCGGCCGGGCCGGGCATCAATGATGCGCATGATTCTGTTTGAGTGGCTTGCTTGGCTCGTATGATGTGCTGTGACTGTTCCAATCTCCTGCATTGCAACAGCACCAGGCATGATTGTCTTTCAGTGCCTTGATTGGCTCCTACGCGCAAGCTCTTCCGCCCAGCCAACCAAGATCAGCAACAAAACTCCGTTTTTCCTTGACAAGTCCGCTTGCCTGCCTTGGCTTGTCCACTGCTGCTCTGCCCTAGCTTTCGTCCCAGTCCCTCCTCCACAAGTTTTGAGATTAGCAGTCTGACAACCGCGCACGATGGCAGCCGATTGTTTGGCTTCAGAGTTGCCGCAACGCTTTCTGCTGATATGTAACTAAACCAATGTTGCACAAGATAAGGTTTGGTTTTTTCAGCCACCAAGAGCGGGTTCAGTGCTCGCTTATCGTACTGGAAGGAGCAGTGCTAGCATCATCATCTCGAACTCGATCGTGCACAAACTTAACCTCCTTTGCTTTTCGTTTGCACTTGACATATCCCTGCAATCACCTGTCCAGGCTTGTCCAGGGGCAATGCATGTACATGCGCAAGCGTACTTGCTCCAGCGGGGGCCTGCCAGGACATTGAGGAAGATGGCAGTGGCTCGGACTTCTTGTCAGAGGAGGCTGGCAAATGGGACCTTCCTGAAGGTGTTCTATGGCTATGGGGCACGAGATCAGGTTGGGCACCACGTGTCGATAGTGTAGTGAGCTCATGCGCCTATGGTCTGCGTTTGTTAGTGGGAGCCCCATGAGGGCCACATGATTTCGTGCGGTCGACCTGTTCGTAATCTTTGCAACTTGACGCAGTGGTGCCGGTCTTGTGGATGAATGGACAGGACAATCGGGAGCCGAGAAGCCGAACTACAATGTGGAGAGCCTCTCACTGAGCTTGACTACTCAATGCCTTTGTTGCAGAAGCCTTGGTCTGTTGCGACTGTGCGACATGGAGGGCGAGAACGGCGAGAACCCTAGAGAAGCATCATAAATTCATGTTGTCGAGTTGAATTTGGCAGCGGTGTCGTTGACCGAGCCCCTTGATCCTCAAAGGTGGGTGATCTTGAATGTTGAATGACATACAAACACAATCAAACACAAGCAAGGGCCTCTTGAACTGCGAACAAGGAGTTTCAATGTCATCACCGTGCGAGTGAAACGGCATGAGGGTGTCAACTCCAGCCATCCCCTTGCCGACACCGACAAATCTCCGTGGCTGGCAGCTGCAGTATATTCCAGGTTGCTGGATTGTCAGCCACGCTTTTTCTTGCACGGACCCCAGCGTTCGATTGCATGTGGAGAGTTCAGGAATGTTGCTACTGAGTTGGCATCGGCACGTGCTGACAAACACTAGAAATCTCCAACAAAGCATGCACTGTACCACCGAATTCACCTGGTGTGCTAAGGTGGCCGCTGCATTGCTGACTATCCCTGCTTCAGCACCACTGAAGGTCCCCAGCTGAGTTGCTCCGTTGTGCTGCTTATTGCTGACATGTGCTGCCGACGCCTGAACGGTGCTTCCATAGGGTCGAAGTGTTCTCCCTTTCTCCATTTGTTTTTCGGCATCCTTCGGCCTTATTATCCTCATTTAAGGGGTGCGAACAGCAGGGGCGGAGCTGCATCGCATCATATCGCATCCCGCCTCATAGACGCCTCGATGCCACAAGGCTCGACCAAGCCTGTGGAGCAAACCTCAGGCTTGCTAGGACAAATTCTGAATTTACTGCGCCTGCTGCAATGGGCCGCTCCTACTACGTCGTCCGGACAAGTGGCAAATTGAACATTCTTGAAGCTAGCCACACGCTCTGGATTCCTGCCTGGCCGGGTGCACCATCGTTCCACCAAGTTGACTACAAGCAGAATTCAGACGAAAAACGTGCAACTTGCCTAGACCTTCGGGGACGCAGCTGCTTCAGTTGGCAACATGTTGTGGTCAAGCGTGGTCAAGCACATTACACGTCTTCATTTTCGACATCACAGCCTCGACCCCTGCCATGCACAGTGTCCTCGTGCTTTTGATTTGGCATCGCGTTGGTGCAAACCTGGAATGCATTGGACATTCGCGGATGATGGCGAGGGCAGAGGGCAGCTCAGACTACAGACAAGCCAGCCAAAGAAGCAGATGTGCTAGCTATGTAGTTCTGGCATTGCCCTTGACGTCATCCCCTATTTGCCATCCCCAACGGTGGCTGAGACCACCCTGCAGTTTGTTTTGAACACCAAAGACCCATGCCAAGTCATTTAGCCAAAAGGAATCCGCTCGCGGCGCCTATAGTCAGAGGGCCCTTGCTGTAATCATCGAAGATTGACAAGAAGCGAGTGTTGTGCTGCCAGCTGCTACAGCTGCTACTTGTAGCCCCCTTGCATGCGAGGCCAAGATTGATGGGGTCATGGCAAAAAGCGATGATTGGATAATGAGTGGCGTTTTCACGCCCATGCCTGCATCTCAGGCTTGTCGGGCACCTTTTGGAACGTTCACTGTAGTCCGTCCGTCTTACTGCCTGCTGGTGTGACCGGCACGCGACAAAGAAGAGTTTCAAACAAGGTCGCTCCCTACATCAGTTGCCGGTCCCAGCGTGACTCAGCTGCACGTTTTGGGTCGGTTAGCCAAATAAATTCCTATTGTCGTCGCACGATGAAGTTAGAAAGAGCAACAAAACTTTTGGTGGCAGGAAGCAGCTGCAGACAGGCAACACCCGACAACTGTACAGCTTGGGCAGTCCCTTAACTAAATGTCACTGTCACTTGTTGCACAGATTACGCACTTGCACGATGCTGTCGAATCCTGAGCGCGGGGTGGTTTGAGGCAATTGCGCCAAAAGCGGACCTCAACGACGGCAATCCCTGCAATGATGACGAGGATCTGAGCAACCCTACTCTGCTGCAAAGTAATGAGCATTCGATGTCAACTCATACCCCGCAAACGTTTGACTGATTGGGAAGGGAACCACGGCCAACAGCGTTGAAAAGACTGCCCTTGTATGGTGTTGCCGTTGCACCGCAGATCTGTGGAAAGATGGGTGAAGAGGGCATTTTCAGTCGAGTTCCTCTCACGATGTGAGTTTATGCGTTTTTGCAGGAGAAGTTCGAAGGCATTTGCTATAAGAAGTGCTCGATTCTTACCGACGGCACCTTGGACTCAAGCCAGCCGAATCAGCAAAGTTAGCTATTCTCGAGCTTCGGTTGATGTTTAGCATACTCTATCAGATGTTTAATGAGTCCAGAAGCCAAGGCACACACAACATCCGGACCACCGCCTTCACCTGTTGTGCAGCAGAGAAGATTGAGGCCTGGCAAGCGGACGAGGATGCCCTGCCTCTAGACTTTGCCACAATGCAAGGGCGACAAACGAAGAGGCACACAAGCAAGGCGAGCCCGAAAACGTTGCGGATCTCAATGCGTGATTCGGGGCGGCAGCAGGGCCCACGGCAATGTAACAGAACCTGCGACAGGACCCAGATGAAGCCCATGCAGCAGCAAACCGTCCCCCCGATTTTGAGAATCTCAAAGACCCTCGACCTCTCTCCAGCACGGAGGCGTGCTTTTTGGCCTTGATGTCCAGCTTGCGTAAGGCATGTTTCGAAGTTTCAAAGTGCTCACGATAGATTCAATAGACTCTTCAATGTAGCACTGTAGTATTGTACTGTATGTTGTTGTGCCACGATGTGCCGCGTGAGCCGGGCTCATGTAGCATCAGAATGTGCAGCACGGGAGACCTTTTCTTAGGCATGCCAGAATTATTTGCCAGGCAGAGCGTAGAACATGTCAAGCTACGAATGGCTCGTTCTTTGGCCACTTGCCCCCGAAGCTGCTTCAGCACGTGATTCCGCAACAGGACGATGTACGTTTCTCAATCAAGTAATGTCGAGTGTTAGGGTCAGCTTTTGCCCTCTTGCTTAGACTGTCCCAAGGCCAGGGCCAACGGATGTCATCGATTGTTCCATAATCTCTGAGACCTCAGCTTGAACCACGGTGCCAGGAATGCGGGTTCAACAACCAGGAGGTGTTCGGCTCAGCATCCAGAACTTAGGATTTTCATGCATCGTGACCATGGTTGGGACACATTTTGTTCATGGCATACGCAAGTAACACGTGGATTCGAGGGTTATGGTCCTTCTGCCCAAGAAGAGCTCAAGCGGGGTCAGCCACGTTAGAGGCTGAACAACGGGTACATGAATTGCTGTGGCTATCTGCAACCCACTACCTACAGTGCCATCGAAGATGCTGCATGCTTCATGTTGATCTTTCGCAGAGCTCAGATGAAGATCGCCCTTTGCGACGGCTTTGACGTTGCTGGAGACATCAATGGCCAAAAAGGTGCGACAGCAGCAGATGTAAAGTTGAAAATGTCGGCGGTAAACTTCTCACAGGACAGCCACTCTATCGCATGGTGAGTATGCGGGTTTCCATGGCTGTGTCATGCACCTGCAGTTTACCTTCGACCGTGCTGAGTGCAGATCACGGCTGTCCGGCGATGGGAGCTGTCAGTTCAGGCTAAAGCTTTGTTCGTCTATGAGGGCTCAGCGTCGTCAAAGCCGTCAGCACTGCCATTGACTGCCATGGAGAGCATGTGGAAGAATATGAGACCGGCTGATGCTGAGAAGACTGTGACCGCAGCGAAGGTGCCTGCCCGCACAACAAGGGCAACTGCTATGCAAACGAGGATGAACCAAGGGTCTGCCGAGTTTCAAGACGCGATAAGACCCAGCAATGCTGAGCAGAAGTGCTGCAGGAGCTCTTTCTTGGACAGTGCTACAAAAAGTTTGGGCCTCAGATGCAGCAGCCGAAACCAGGGATGCGACCACCTACAATAACAGATCACGGACCAAATCACGGGATGAGCGTCAGCACATGTATCAGCATTCAGTGCTGTTCCAAGGTGCAGCGAGCTCACTGGAGGTGTATATCACAATCGAATCTCTTCATTCTCCTGCTGCAAGGTCACCGAGAGTGGTTATGTGTGTCGTTTGTCGTTTGCCTACTCTTGACTTCCACATCTCCCTTCTGAGATGGCTTCCTTAGCTGGGTTGCGCTGGTACTCGTTGCATGGGCGTGTCTTTGCAGAAGTGCTTGTGATGCGGGCGTCTATTTCTTCGAAAACAGAGAGGGCCGGCTTTTGAGTGCAACGATTTCACTCGTGGCATCTCGTGGCTTTGACTGTGTACTTCCCTTGTTTCTTGCGGCTTCTGTAGTTTAGTAAGCGTGCCAAATGCAGAAATCCATGTCGATGCCAGTACAACCTGGACCACGTTTGTCTTGCAGTGTAGTTTCTCATACTTAGCTCCATCAGGATTTGAACGTCAGGTTCGTGCTGCTCCTGGGTTTGCGATGTTTCTGTGCGGTACTGTAATGACTCCACAAGGTTACGCTCTTCATAGCATGAAGCGAGCAACTTGCAGCCCGCCTGTCGCATATCGGCAACTTTTGATAGTGCCCTGAGAATCTCGAGAATCTGATCACTCAGTCAAGCTTCGAGGCCTAGCCTAGCTGGGAATCGGAATGAACAGGCCCGCAGCAGTCCAAAGTGAGATTGAATAAACAAGCTCTCCAACTTGATACCTTTCCCACCTCTTGCCACAGTCGCTTAGTCGAAAAGCTTGCCCTACCGACGGCTCAACTTGGCGAGTTCCTTGCTAGATGGACAGCTACATGCAGTGCAACCCGTTTGCCTTCGTGGACTCGCAAGTCAAAAGCGATCCCTCGCCAGTATCTCGGGTTGCGAGCATCTTGCAGACGGCAGTAGTTACCAGACTCACATGTCACTCTACCGGCTTCTCGGTGGCCCTGATTGAACTTCAGGTTCAATGTTGGCGGCGAGCCTGGCAGCTCGCTCGGTGCCTGGCACTGCTCCATGCGCAAGCTAGTTGAGAGTTTCGGCTTTGTTGTAGAGCAGGGAGTCGACGGACATCCTGTTAACAGACTGCTTTCAGGCCACACTTTCCCATCAAGGAGCTTGATGAGGCATGACGTTAGCATGAGGCTCGGCAGGCCAGTTGCGGGTGGGGTCCCTAGCCCCCGCTTGCTACTCGCAACCCTCTCTCTTCCGAGTCATGGGCTGGGTGCAGACCCAGTCCCAGTCCGTATCAACATTGAGTCATGTGCCGGGGACCAAACGTTTTGTCCTTGGCTGGTGAGGCCACGCGGGAAGTCTGGCAAAGCCCTGGCAAAGAGCCTAATTCGTGCACCTTAACGTGGAGGCATCGCGACAACGTTGTAGCTCCATCACACACGCGGTTCGAGTCTATACGGTGGTTTGGGCGGACAGTTTTGATTCGGAGACGTAACGGAGCTGGGAATCAGGCCCTGCATCCATTGCTAATGAGAGCTGCCCTGTACAGTGCAAGGCACAGCGGTGACATTCGAGGGATTGAGACCGAACGCAACCGTGGAGCGTGCTGAAAAAACTCAAGTCTCGTAGCTCCAAGTGTCTCCCTACATGTGAATGTGGCTCGCACGAGCGGTGTGCGTTGTGTCATGCAAACTAAGCTAGCAACGACCTGCAGGGTAAGGGTATATAAGGATTCTTGCATTTCTTCTGCAAAGAACCTTCTTTGGCAGTTCCGATTTCTGCAGTCTTCGGGTGGCCGTGCTGTGGCTCTGGTTATCCCTGGCTGCTGTGTTTGGTCTTGATGTACATCCTCAAGTTGCTGATAATTCGCGGGATCCTTTGCTGGTGGACATAATGAAGCTCATGGCGGTGGGCAACGGTAATGTGCTTCCAAACTCACCCAGCAGGTATCTCAGCGAGCTGAAGCCGTGGACAGCCAGGCGCTCCGAACAGGGATCAGGTCATTCCGCTGTGGGCCGGACGGACTGCCTCAAAGCTAAAGGCGAAAGGGAACGGTGTACAAGCGGAAATTCCGAATCGTGCGAGGATAGCAAGGCTTACACCTGACAAGCCGACAAGCCCAAAATCAAAGAGGAATGGCTAAAACATGAGGAGCTGTGACAGCAGACCCTGAAAACCAGAAGAAATGCTAGGTTTGATGGGAGTTGCACTTTTGGCAGCTGAGACCTCGACTCTTTCCACAAGCATGAAGTTTTCGTGAAGCTGCGAATTCCACACAAGCAGTGCGTAGCCCGCATTCAATGCAACCGACTTAATGCGGTACACAATGCGTCCTGAAGCCCCGACACAGCATGAACGGTTGGAACCTTGCCGCATGGATCTGCTTCATGGACTAGACTATGATGCTAAGATCAGCAGCAGTCTTGGCTCAACTTTCGTTGTGGGGCAAGCTTGTTGCCTGACGAGAGGGAGGAGTTGGCCGTAGATCTGCAATGGAGATGGAGTTCAATGCCGTGAGCATGGAGGAGTGGGCCAAGCCACTTGTCTCATATAGCGACCAATCAGCTGCAGTCTGGGCTGATTGGGATAGAGGCACACGTGGACAAAGAATCACTTGGACTAGAATTCGGGGCAGCAGTCTTGCCTTCAGAGTGCGAGTTTGTCTCATATGTCTCATCTGAGGACGTTGCTGCATCTTTGCTTTTGCTCCTTGGTCTGCAGGATAAATCAGGTAGCATAGGTAGCAGGCATTGAACACCGGGCACGGTGTTGCGTGTAAGGTAGATGCAGCAGGTGCAAGTATACTCCTGGCACTATGCGTGGAATGCAACCAGGTCTCGTCCTGGGTTGGACGAACAGCATCATGATGTTCAGGTGCATCTTCGATGCACTGCTCCGGTGATTTTGGAGCCTTGTGGAACTGACTTCCTGTCCTGGGCAGATTTCGCATCTTTGCCACGATGATGGTAGGTGTGGCACTCAGCGTCAGTACGTGTGCGCATGATACACCTAGTGCATGGTCCACCTGCCTGCAGGAAATACGATTCTTATGGGCGTCTCTTTGGCATGCCAGGAGGGCTTGGTGGTGTGACCCGGCCGCTCTAGAGCTGTGCGACTGAGTAGTTGACTGAGTTCTAGACTATTCATGGAACTGCATTTTATGGACGGCAGCAACAAGGACTCGAGTGTTGCAGTAGGTGCCTCATGATAGCAGGAGACAGGTGCAGGATGTGCAGGCAGGAGGCGCTCTCACAACAGGGACCCAGGGTTCTTCACCGAACTCTTGCCTACAACACAATCCTGGTCGCACCTTATGAGGTATAGGCGCCTGCAGTGAGAAGTGCTTGTAGTCAGGCAGGCCGTCGCCTACAAACGTCCGTGTAAGAACGTGTCCAAATACGGGACTAAGGAACAGCTTGCACAAATGCAGTGAACTGGTTGCAAGTGCTTGATAATGCCATAAGAGACCTGAGTGACGTCTTAAGTTTTGGTTGCGTTTAGTACGTTTGCCGCGACTCTGGGCTGTCACGACATCTTGTTGTGGAAGTTATTCTGCATATTTTCGCCGGGGGGGGTGGGCGGGGGGGGGGGGGGGGG
>CAJNDV010006247.1:0-12347 GCA_905221635.1 Symbiodinium sp. CCMP2456 | reverse complement strand
TCTTCGATACCGAACCCTCACGCATTGCAGGATGTCGGTAAGAGCGGTGCCCGTAAGCAAAAGTATGGAAACCGTAAGCTACCGTAATGACACTAACTATGACTATCTGATACCAGCCACAATGAAAATGTTGCTGCATCCTGCCTTAATTGTTATGTTCTGTGTGACAGGGACCCGCAACAAATAGACAGCACGGTTTCTGCGATGTTTTTTTGCACAGACACAAAACAAAAAAACTTCAACAATCAACCCCAAAAAATGCCAATAAGGACAATGAAAACCACGGTTTTTGCGACAAATCCGCAAACCCCGCTTTCAAAATACAGGAACAAAAAAACCACAGCAAAAAGCATGTCTGATTCACGAGTACCACACAAAAATCGAGGTCTGCAGCTCTTTGGCTAAAAAATGCAAAGAAGAACGACACACCCTTCGCGGCAGCAAACGCGCTTCCAGCAATGTCGTTGTCGTTGTTGTCGTCGTCGTCGTCGTGGTTGTGGTTGTGGTTGTTGTTGTTGTTGCTGCGTGTTGTTGCTTGTTGTTGTTTGTGATGGTTTATGGTGCTGTGACAAAGCGTGCCCCCTGCTTGCTGCACCTTGTGCTTTTTTGTGGCTTGAGTCTCCTTAAAGAGTTGTCAGGCAAGCTCACAAGCTTTAACTGGCAATCCTACAGGTGTGCTACTTTGACAGTTTCTTCCTTCACTCCTTTGTGCCATTGCCATTTGTGCTTACGTTGGCTCACGAAGTTGGCATCGTCGCTTTAGCTTTGTCCCGGCCGGAAACACTGCTTCAAGCCACAATATCAGAGTCAGGTGAGTCATGCGTGGGAAGCGATTGGAGTTTGTGCGCAATTACTCTCTCGCCATTGTCTGTGAAGTCTTTGAAGTAGGGAGCGATGTATCGTGCCAATTCACATGAAAATTCATGAACCTCCCTCCGAGCCCCTGCCCATTGTCGTGCATTGGGTGGGTTGTTTTCCGGATTGAGACTTCTTCATGCTGCGCAGAGACTTTTCGACTTCTCGTTGCTGCTGCTATGAATGCACACGAAAAATAAAATCGTATACTGCTTCAGACCCAAGCTTGGCATAGTCGGTGGGCTCTTCAGACTTGGTGAAGTAATCTGCTTGTTATGTATCAGGTTTTTGTCGCAACCCATTCACGTCAGAGTTTGCATCAGTAGTTGCTCCTCTTGATATTGCATCCTAACTACCTGAAGACACGACCGTACCAAAAAACCATCCACAGCTGCCATGCCGGCGCATGCGATGCCGCTGGCAAAGCTCACAGATCATGGAGATCCAATCGGGGCAGCCAGTTTGTGATGTGAGAACGAACCTTCTCGTCGGCCAGGTTCTTGGATGTAGGCTTGGGCGTATTCGAGCGCTGGATTGCAGAAAAGCCGTGTTGAGTTGTCACGAAAGCTTGCGAGGGCTCGCCGAACCGGTTCAAGCGGTCGCCCAACTGTGCCCTGACAACACTTGGCTGGCCGGCCAGGCTACTGGCAGCTCGTCATGTCACAGACCACTGAAGATGGTCTTTTCGCAGTGAGCGAAATCCGGCCGCCTTTCCGAGTTAGGCCTCCCACCCACCTTGCTTCTGGTGCGGTGATGCGCACATCCCGAGCCCTGTAAAGCCGTAAAGCCATGCCCCAGCTTTTCAAAAACCTTTCGCAGTACATTCCGCCTCGCATCGTGCTTCAAGACGGACTGTGGTCGCCCTTGTTGTAGCTGTTTGTAGCTCCTGGATTTTCCTGTAACTTTAGCTTGTCAAGACACGAACCCAAAGCACACTCGCGTCACCCCCGACTCGAGGCCGATCGAAAGGGGGCGCAGGACCCCTCGGCTAGGACCGCTAGGAGTTCTTGCGTCAAGGTTCTCGGCCCACCTTTTGCAGAGTTGCGCTGTTGGCGAAGGGTTGCTAAAGTTTGAAGAGACTGGAGGTAGCGACTCGTGATCACCTTTCAAGGAGGGTTGAGCGCGGCCGTGAAACAATCCTCTTCTCTTGAAGAGCGAAGCAAATGCCCGTAAGACAGGCCCATCCCCACGACTCCGACCCATTGAGAAGACACGGTGACGTTGCAACAGCAGGCCCTGAACTGACGGCTTGCGCATGCTGACTACATCACCGTGGCAGTACCAGTAATGGCCTGAATTCCGCCCCCCCCCCCGCAGATCGCGGAGATCCCCACAGCAGCCTGCTGTGAGAGCAACCCACCGGTGCATGTAAGCTGGGTGCAGTGGTCCGTGTGAGGAGTTGCCACGACAGTTTCCGATTGTTGCTGGACGCATTGTGGCTTAACTGTGCCATGGGACCCAGGCAGACACTACAACACTTGGCTGGCCGGCCAGGCTAGCTCGTCATGTCACAGACAATCATAAGATGCTCCTTTGGCCATGCTGAACGAATGCCGGTGGCCGATCCGAGTTAGGGGGCGGGTGCTGTTTGTCAGGGGCCGGCTGCATCCTTCAAGTTTCAGGTACTGCGGGTTGAACTGCCGCGAGGACATATTGTTCATTTAGGATGCGGGCAGATGCACGCAAGACAGGCCCCGACTCACCCCCGACTCCTGCCTACTGCCCTTATTGATGATATGAACTGATATTGCCACAGCTCTGTCAAATCCTGAGCTTCAAGCAGAAGTCCCGTTACTGGAGTGGTTCCGAGTGGAGCTCTGAAGCTTTCGAGCCCACCCGCTGTTCCGCATACAGCTCCGTGAGGTTACCCTCGCGATCTAGGCAAACTTCACAGCAAACTGTCGGAGGCCTGGCTTTGCTGACAGGTGCAGGCTAGAGCTCCGATTTGCAACCCTCAGCCTCAGCGCCAAAGGAGGGCTGAGTCTATGTGAGTGAAGTGAGAGAGATTGGCACAGATGTCCCACAGCTTGTTCCGGCTGCGTGAACTCAAGATGTTTTTGATCGAGAAACAAGGCATTGGAATGTCCCAGTGAACTGTCCACGTCGCGGGAGCCAAAAGTAGGCTAAGCTAGTCTAAGCCCTTGCCAGGGCGTGCGATTACTCCAAGTGCCTTTGAACATATCGTTGATTGAGCTGTTGAAACACGTTCCGATTCTCTCAGAATGCAGGAAACTCCGCAGGCAAAGGTCGAGACGATGTTGTTCGTGCATGGATGAGAGCTGACAGCTCCAGCGAAATTGGGGGCCTCGCTTCAGGGTCACTGAGAGGGTGGCTCCGAAGACAGCAACAGCCTGCACACCTCGCAGAGGACGCATATCGAAGCGACTAGCATGCATGGCGTGCAGAGGCTTGTATCAACATATCGGGAACGCCCACACGGCCAAACCACGCCGAATCTTGGCCCGATGAGCTGTCCAAGAAAGCTTCGAACCGCATGCTGTTGTGTTTGTGCTGACGACACCTGCTGGCCTCACGTCAGTTTGTGAGCTGAGCAAGTCAGTGCTCATTGAAGCAAGTGGGGACGTCGCATGACTTCAAGGTTTTCGTGTTGTGTTGTCGGGAAAGCAATGAGGGTTTACCCCAGATCGACGGCATCCGCATCACATGTAAACTTTGCTGACACGCTCCGAGATGTACATGTTTGATGCAGCGAGGGAGGAGGAGACAAACTGAGCAAGGCGCACAGCTGACATTTTCTAGGTATTGCAGATGCAGCTGAGAGGACAAAGGTTCAGGTAATTTTGTTGCAGGCGGCTGGACGGCGCCACCCAAGTGCAGAGATGATAGTGCGCAGCGGTCACAAGTGGCACCTGCTGCCACAGGCCAGTCGCAGCGTAGAGGCTCGCCGAAGGAGAAGCAGCGTGGGGTGCTCCGGAAGACTGGTTTTGACGGCTTGGGGTCTGTTGGCCATTGGGGCAGCTGCAAAGGCAGATCAAGCCAATCCTGATTGTACGATATTTAGGCACTGTTACGGCCCATGAAGCCGCTTCGCAGAAGCTATCAAAGGATGCGGCCCCTGAAGACCTTCACAAAAGCGCCGTGCAGCACTCGCAAGTTTCTTGCCTCGAACCATCGTCAACCGTCAAAGAGTCACACCCTAAGCAATCTCGGTTGATGAACCGTTCAGAATATCAAAGCTTGTATCAGATGTTGGGTTGGCCTGAGTCCTGGTGTCGGCCGCCATCCTTGCTGAGCTGACAGCCTGCTAGCAGCGATAAAGCTTGCGATGCCTGGCCGGAATACCCGGTGACATCATCTCGGTACGACCACAGCTACTGGTATCGCGAGGTGAAAGCCATCTCGGTGGTTCGATCCCGTTTACTCACTTGAGCAGACTTCTTCGTGCTGAGTCCTGTTGGGGTATTTTCTCAGATGTTGCGCATGCCTAAGCCCCGGGGTTGGCTCCTGAGCCGACTGCCGTGAAGGTCCTCGGCCATGCCGTTGTGCGACGTGCTTCAGCCACCACATTTTCTCAGCATCAAGCTCCTATTGGGGCCGCGGTTGCCTCGCTTGAGCCTCGCTTCTCTGTGTCTCCGTGCCCAGTACTGTCCTTCACGTTGCCGCAAAGGGGTCCATGGCCCCGCACCATCCTCAGAGCAGCCAATAGGCTTTCAGTGATGCGCTTTAGTGAGCCTCAGGCAGGTGCCATTACGGCATCCTTTGAAATCGTTCGTCGAGTCTCGTTAAGGAGGCCATGTCTTTAAATTAAGGAGGCCATGTTTGTAAAAGTTTACTCCGACAGAGTTGATCGTTTGTCCATTGCGTTTTCCAAAGTCCCCCTTCACCCCAGATGATAAGATCTTGTTTGGACCCGCCTTCCACGGTGCATCCATTCGTGGATGCTTCGGGCATGTTCACTTGTGGGAGCCGCAGCCTCTGTTCGAAGCAGGCTACTCTCACCACGGCTGCGAGCGCTGGCAGGCGTTCAAGAGGTTTGCCATATCCACTTCCGGTGGCCCTGTAGGCTGTTCAGACACCCCTGCCTTCCTGCCTGGTTTGGCTGATATGTTCCGTCAATGTTTCGCACCTAGGCCTTGGTTTGCAATCGCCAATCGCTGAGGTTTCAGCATTGTCATGCTATCTTCAAGTTGCGATAAAGTTCAGTGTGCGACAGGCTTGAGAGTAACGAGAGCGACATGTAGCCCTGGGATTCCTTGGAGAGCCCATGATTTGGTTCGTGGCGCAAGTTCCGTCTATTTCCGGTTCTGAGCGGCGCTGGCGCTGGAGCGGACCCCGAGGACTCGCAGCTGCGGACGCACACATCGCGGCCCGGCCTGCGCAGCTGTTCGGCTGATTGTGAGGCCCTACCAAAAGGAGCTGATTCATGTCCTCGTGCTGCGCTGTGCTGCGCACGTCCTTCTCGGAAACATGTTGGGGCAATGATCGTCTAAGCTTGAGAGTTCATTTCGCGATGTTTAGCTGGACATGTGTGAGGCGTGCCCTCGCCGCTCAAGGCTTCAGCTCTGCCAGGGAGAGATGTTAGTCTGCATGTTACAGGGAGGTGGACCTTGGACGTGTCGAGAGGGGATGGCGAGCCACGCGAGCAGTGCTTGCATGATGCCATTTAGCAACCCGACAGTTCAACTAATCCGCTTCTCAAGTTTGGTGGATACGTCGCTGACAAGATCATGGACGTGCCTTTCATGTGAGAGGGCATGTACCTGCTTTCCCTTGGTTTGATGGTGCCTTGTTATGTGATGAGGAAGCTGGTGCTCTCGGCGGGCTGAAACAGGGGACCGGCTTGGCGGCGTCAGTCTGTCCACCGGTTAGATGTGCCTTCACTTGTCGATGCTGAGTCGCTACTCAGGATGATATACCAGAAGCGGAGAAAACGGGCATGATAAGTTGATAATTCATCCATTGTGCAGGTTGCATGCAACTGCGCTCTACTTGCATGTCGATTTCAAGACAGGGATGTTGTCAAGAGGATGGCTAACTAACTTTCAACCTTGCGAGGGTCAGTCAAATGGTTCTAGGTGTCCCGAAGCAAAAAAAAGAAGCTTGTGCCCGAGTTCAGTTAGGTTAGGAAATCCTGGCATGTGGTTTTACTGTGGTTTCTGCGTGCTTCTGGGTTGGAGTGTCGACTGGCGCTAGCGGTCACACAGCGGGCTTTGGGGCACATCCCATCTTGCTGTCGGGATGGAGGAGATCGTTGGGAGGTATTCAAGCATTTCGAGAAGAAGATCCGCTACCTTCATGTCGGCGTGTTTTTGTGTGCGAGGCGCAAGACAGAGCAACACCAAGCTGGACATACAATTTAGAGAAGCACTGGACCAGCCTCAGAGCCTAGACAGAGATATTGGCAGAACTCCGGAACTCTCGCAGTAGTGACGGCAGGATCGTGAGGCTTGGCAATAAGATTGAGACATGACACGCGTAAGTTTCAAGTCCGAGAGGGGTAGGTGAATCATTGCAGACACCTTTGAGGAGCAAGTGCAGTGAAGCAAGCAAGGTGAGACAGGTAAAAGGTTCTGCGCCAACTCTTGCATCGCATGGTTTACTGTGCTTCGCCATTGGTGGCTTTAGCTCTTACCCTCAAGCCTCGTTTCGGCTCCGGCATCCTTGCACCGAGCCATGTTTGCAACTTGCCCCTTGGCTGCTGAAGGTTGCGTCTTGGCATATTCTGTACGGTCTCATAATTTGATCGGGATGTTTGGCCTCCGACAGTAGTCCCGCCGCAACATCATCACTTGGGGACTTCGGTCGGACCTCACAGTTTCACAAAGTGTTCTACCTGCCATGATGACAGTCATTGGTGCCAGACATGCGTCCAAGCGGCATGTGGGTATTTGAGCTCATTGGCCCCTTCTCTATGGGATAGACACTTGTTTTTTGACCTGACGGGGAAGTCCTGCCAGGCTCGTATGCCGCGAAGTCCTAGCGATCCTCCGCAAGTGTTCTTTGATCCAGACCAAGGCCGTGAATCCGGAGGAAGAGTGTGACTTGCCCCTTGTGCAAACGGCATTGATGATCTCCGTGGCGATGTATTGGGTTAGATGCTGAGATTCGCGAGATTTTTGAAGTCAGAAGAAATATCTCCAGCATTAGTCCTGGATGAAGCCTTCAGGCTTCGGGGATAGCGGTGAAGGTCATGCTTGCTGAAAACTGTGAGGTCCCAAACAGCGACACACATGCTCATACGGAACTTCGTGCGACATTGGAACTTGTGCTATACTCTCCATGCAGCCACACCGTCCGCCGTTTTTGCGGTGCCATACAAGCAGTCATACGTGCAGATGAGGCGGTGACGCGTTGGATGGGAACTCAACACACGAAACTTGAGAAAGTCATGTGACGCGTCATCACATGAGAAAGGGCACTGACCTATGCTAAGCATCGAGTGACTGGATATCAGTACAGCAATATTTCTCGAAGTCATGCAACATTTGGGAGCTTGCCGATCCCTTCTCCCTCTCTGCGTTGCGACCGGCGGAACCTAATGCGGCGATGACATCGAAAATTTCTTGGGCTGCGCGCTTAGATGGTCAACCGGTCAACCCAAGTCAACACTCTTGTTTTCCAGCCAAGGAAGAGCAGCGGTTTTCAGACTTGAAGGCTTAGCCGGGGCCTTTCGAACGCTTCAGGTAATCGGTCCAGCTTTCTTGAAGAAATTCCGTTCCCCGTTTGGCCAAGTCTTAATGACATAAGTGTCCTAGCATTTCAGCACTTGAAGGGTGCGGCGGCCTCCACACCCAAACACATCCCGTGTCAAGCTTGCTTTGGGCCGAGCTGTCACTTTCTTTCCATTCGGCCCTTCCCCGTCTTTAAGGCTATGAATTTCGGCAGTTGCGTTTCGGTGAGTTTTCATCACTCCTGAAGTTCCTAGCTTACCACGTTTCCAGCCAGTCTGAAATGCAAAACCTTGGCTCAGCGCGAGTGGTCCGAACATGTTGGCTTCTACGTGCACTCGACTTGATGACGAAGGACCTGAGAAGAAAAAGAGCCAATCTCGCCCCTGCAGTGAAGGTATTCGCAAGGGCACATGCAGGACGTCAGCTCGCAGGTCAACATCTGCTGTTTGCTCATTGATGATGCAATGCTGTCTTGATTTGCATGTCGCTCTGGAGGTTCAAGCATAACATGTTGGTTTACACGGCATGGATTCTTTCAAAGCACAGAGGAGCAGGCGCATCCCTTTCGCAATGCCATAAGTACCATGGAGCAAACCTGTAAATTTCACGCTGCGTTCAAGTGTAATTCTTATCAGCATCGCAAGAATCCTAAGCCAAGCAGCCAAACCCGTCCAGCTGGCTGGACCGCAACACTCGAATACACTCGAGCCTCCCTTGGTTTCCAGCATGGCCAGCCGCGATGCGAAGTTCTGCCTGACGTGGCTGCAACAGCCGTCTGCTCATTCCATCACCGCTGCAATCATCGTACTACGCCTGACGATCCCACAAAGATGCCAGCACCTGCCCCAAGTTTAAGCGAGCATCGATCCATAAGCCGTGCCGAAGCTGTTTCAATCAAGAGCGAAATAGCCGTTCGGCCTCGCCGCGTATGTTAGAGCTCCATCTTCCAAAACACTGCCAGTTCCACCTTGGCATCTCCACTACCGCGAGGCCTGTGCGTGCAAAACAGAGGCCAGCCAGCCGGTAAGCTCTCCGGCTTGAAGAATGGAGCGGGATCCGGGAGCTCTTCTTGATGTAATGTAGCTTTCTATTCCACACTAAGGAGCTACGGTTCAATCCTTTTCTGGCCTGTGTTGCCTGTTGTAACAGGATGTATTCGATCGCTGCATAAGATCTTGAGTTCGGCTCTTCAGTGATGAAGCCTGCCCGGAAGCAGCGTGCCAAGCAGTCGTCGCCGATGTTCGATTCACCAGGCAGTGCTGTCAGCACTTGCTGCATGGGCCGCATGGATCTGTCACTGTTGAAGCGTCGTCTCGGTCCTGTGAGTGTTCCTAATCCAACGCATGATCCCTTCCGTCTGGGCGTGCCCGGCTTCAATCAGCCGACGTATTTGGATACTGCATGCTGTCACATTGCTCCAGGCAGAACCTGCAGATACGTGTCCTGCAGACACGCAGGGCCCGTCAGCTCGAGCGCTCGAGGCCGAGACGCCAGCGAACGGGCGGGTGCCTAGGCCCATGCCGCCGCAGCGTTGGTTTTGTTCGCGGGCCACTTGCGTGCCACAGGCCACTTGCGTCTGCCCAGGCCCAAGTTCTCGGGATGACCGCGCGAAGCGGCACCACGGACGACCTGCAGTTGGCACTTTCAGACTCTGACTTCCCTGTGGCGGTGAGAGCGCGAATAGACTGCCGACGTTGGATGCTCACGCATTTTCGCAAGGTACAGAGAGGTTTCGGGAGAAAGTCCCGCCAGACTGTAAACGTGATGCTCTTTGCCGAGCCATGGCTTGCAGCGTGGTGCACTGCAGGCAGGCAAAAGCAAGCTCATTTGCTACTGCTACGAGTAGATCTCCGTGGAGCTGACGTGACCGGCCTCGTACCGACTTCCCGCACCCTCGGGCTCCCCGACTCCGATGGTGCACTTCTCTCCTAAGCGAGAGCTCGACGTCGCGCTGAGCGCCAGAGCGCCTCTGGCATGCTGCATCGACTCCGCAGTAAACGGCGTAAACGGTCTCTGGTGATCCCAGTTATGGGCACCGGGCTCTCACCTGCGGAATGCCAGCATTGCCAGCTTCAAGTGGTTGTGAAACCCCACTGGCCAGATCGCCACATATCGCAACCAAACATAGCGGAAACATTTCCCTCCAATCTCAGCTTGGTTCTTGACCTGCAGCGCTCAGACCCTGATAAATGGATACGAAGATTCCCTGAAACTTCTGAAGTTGTTTCCCAACAGCCGCTATGCTGAGGCACAGGCTTAGGCTGGAGGGTGAGCACCTGGTAGCTGCAGCTCAGGAGGTCAGGAGCGCCGAGAGACTTGAATCTGCGGGTGGCAGAGGTTGTAGGGGCATAGGCGGGATAGGATTTGCACACCTGTGCCTGTGGTTGTAGCGTTGCGGTCTGAGGGCAACTTGGCAACTCTGCCGCGCATCATGCGGTGCTTCCGAAGCTTTGAGCCATTGCTCGCCGAACGCCGATCGTAGACTTGTGCGCCTTCTCACCCGGCAAAAAAGCATTCCAGCACAGGCTCCACGGCGTTGAAGACCAGATTCCAAACTTGGTCTTTTGAGGAGGTAGCTGAGGCTGCCTCAAACTTTGCCTCAAACCCTAGTATCCATTGGTAGGTCCATCAGACTAGCGTGATCCATTGCACTAACCTGGTAGATGTCAGGTGCCCTGCTGCTAGGCTTCGCACAATATCCGCAACCTCTGAGTGCGGATGGCAGCTTGTACCTTTGTACACGACAGGGAATATCTGCGGCCATCAGCCAATCAGCCATCGACATGCCAGTTGATGGGTGGATTCTTGCACAGAATTGAGCAGATGAAGCGGCTTGGTGGGATGCTGAATGTGTAGGAAGACCACACAGTATGATGGTGGCAGGATCTGCAGCTATCAATCCAGCACTCGCAACGGATCTAGAAATGATGTCTAACATCTGTGGGAGTGGCTTTAATATCGGGGCGAAGCGATTGGATTGGTTAGTTATGCAAAGGCATGGCTGTGTGACTCGAGGGCAAGCTGAACAGATGTGTACTTTCGAGGAGACAATCACCCCAGTAGGTAGTCTGCATTAGTCTTACCGCCCTCCCCATGCATCCCTGCAACACCAAAGCCGAACATGGAGGCCTCTGAGCGGGCAAACTGGCGAACTATGGCGAGCTGGCGCCGGAGCATGTTGAGTTCAGACGAATGCTCAGCCCGAACAGAACGCTCACATGCCGCATCGATGCCACCATGAAGGGAAGCATAGGTCAAGCACTGCGCACCACTGTTCTGGCACAACAAAGACAATTTCCGGGGCACGTGGGATGCCCACCTCCATCCTTCGCAGGCCTGATTGCCATCGCGACACTGCATGTATGTCAGGATTGTCAGGCACATGCATAAGCCGTCTGGCAGTGGGACTGGCCTTTCTGCAAGCCGCGGCCTGCATTTGCTTCTCCTTTCCTGCGTAGATGTATTTTGCTGTCACCGAAGCCGAGCCTTGCAGGCCTCCATTGGCCTCCATTGGCCTCCATTGCTCCGCCCCTGCTCGCGATTCGTATTGCACCATTCCCAGCATGCATGCATAACCTGCACCTCTCATGTCATAATTCAGCCGGTGCTTGAATCCTAGCAGAAACAAGCACTGCGTGCAGGCATCTTACTAGTTGAGGATGAAACCATTCTGAGGTCGCCGCGAAAGCAATGCGAAGACCAGACTTGATGGTGGGCAGTTGCGGCCGAAATGTCCAGCTTTAGCATGCTTTAGCACCCCATCAACGTGCAAAGATGTCCGAGATGCACGTTACCCGCTGATCGATATCCTTGCATGCCGGATGCCTGCCCTGCGAAGCCAAGTGCCCGCCGCAGGGTTCAGGAGAGTCTGAGCTGTGTGTGAGGTGTGCAGTGCGCCCGCACAGCACAAAACTGGGCTCCTTTGCTTCCTCCACAGCAGCTGCATCCTAGAGGCAGCTGCGGGATCAATTTACAATGCTGTTGCCGACATGTGTCTATAGGTTCGTCACGAAGTCTACTCCACGGACTTACCATGTGAGGCAGGTCCAGAGAGCTTAGTCATCATGGTGCATCCTCAATGCAAGACGAGCAAGACGAGGACAATTTGAGCCACTTCCGGAAGTTATGTACAGGCTGCATGTACCCTCCACACCCACAAGCTTCTCCGGGTCCCTGCTCACGAAGAGCTGGAAGGGGACATTGCATGACTCGCCCTCTGAACATCCATCATTGGCTGTGCGCCGCCGAGGCCTAGACCTCCATGAGAGATTGGCTCGAACTTTCCAGCTTCTCAAAGCAGACTTCTTCAGAAATCCTCGCAGGGGATCTTCCCTTTCTGCCTCGGCTAGCCCTGTCCGCTGAGTCCCCTGCTAAAGACATTTGGCCTCCAACATCTTTGAGCTGGATGAGCTGGGAGGCTCTCACGGACTCATGGATGTCCGATCGAAGCCCACGTTGGCGGCAACGGTTGTGGTCTTCTGTCGCGAGCTGTCTCAGGGCTGTACCACTGACTTCCACACAAAGCCCCAAACGGCAGGATTCCTTCCCCAATTCAATTGGTTTTCGATCCGGGAAGCCTTGTCGCGTCATGCCTTTCAGCAGCCGTGTGGGTGTTTGGAGGACTGTACTTAAGACGAGTCTGGCTCAGAGTTGGCGGTGTTCGGTCCCATGCCGGAGGATTTACGATTGAAAGCAAACGGCCGCAAGGCTCATCAGGTGCCAAGGCTGTGCAGTTGCGGACCTAGACTTGAGCATCGGAGGTTGGGGAAATTGCGGTACCGGCAGCAAGCACCCACCACCAAAGTCGGCCGTGGCGGCTGCCTTACCATGGAGTTGCTTCGGAGCATCGTAGGCAGACCA
>CAJNDV010006236.1:74529-90576 GCA_905221635.1 Symbiodinium sp. CCMP2456 | reverse complement strand
CATTTGGTTTAATTCGTGCCTTCATTAACTTCTTTTATTCGCTATAATTCGTCCAAATTCAAAAATAAAAGCATAAAAATCCCAAAAGATAGGAAAGTTATTCCTAATCTAATAGATGATAAGGAATTCTAAGAATTAAAGGAATCTAGAAAAGATGGGATTCTACTTAGATTATCACTAGAACAGAGGTGATCAGATTAATTTTTCCATGAGCCAGGATTTATGCAATAAATATATTTATCTCCTAAGATAACCATGAAATCTACAGGCCATTCATCCATTAGATCTTAAATCTTGTATCTTTTTTCGGTTCGTGAGTCGTGCTTTTTTATCAAAATAGAAAAAAGATATGAATAAATCTATGAATCGGACCCCGAAAAGAATTAATTTTCAAGGTAAAACTAATATTTAGTAGTATCGTCTAAGATATTAAAGATTTTTAGAAATAATAAATACTATAGATATTGAAAAATATATTTAAATCATATTTTATATGCGATGAAGAGTAGAAGAGGATAGGAGGAGCAAAAGCAAAAGCGCGAGATCAGGGATGATAGCAGGAGTGGGCACGAGCAGGAACAACAGGAGCGAGACGTAGGCGCAGGAGCACGAGTAGCAGCAGAAACAGGGGATTTGCTTGGTGTGTACTCCTTTTCTGCTTTGTTGCTGTGGGTCCAGGTGATGAATCAGCAGAGGCACTAATCTTCAGTTTTCAAGGCTTCAAGGCTCCGAGGCACTTTTCTCAGAACGACACTTTGGCAGCTGCTGACAGGGGCCGATGGAGAACCTCGGAATGGGCTGTAACTGCGGCTTAAACTATGTGATACCGACTGCCGAAACTTCTCTTCAAGAACTCTCACTAGTGTCACTACTGGCAGCACTGGCAAGGTGCTCCTGGGACCTGCGGCAACAGAGCAGAGTTTCGACTTGAACCGTGTATGCCAGATAAACACAACTTAGAGTGACATCTGGACTGGAATGCGAAAAACTCCTACAGTAGACACAGTGTCATTTGCAGGCTCATGAGGCATACGGCGCACGTGCGTCTGGAGTTTGGAACACGTGCGGATCTAGCTTCTGAGAAGTCTCTTCGTCTACGAAAGCCGACTCCAACCCACTTTACCGTGGAAGATGAGCCGTTGTCTTAAACCCTGTAAGTCAGTAAGCCCCAAAACCGAGACGAGCTGCATAGGCCATGTGGAGACAGCCTTCCTGCTTCGGCCCTCTCCGGACAGGCGTCGATGGCCGCCTTGGCAAAGCTTTGCTCTGTGTGACGGTCGACGTGTCCATTGGGGTTAAGTTTGGGGATGTTTAGGGTTTTGTTAAGCTTCAGTTCCCTTCGACCAACGGACCGCGAGACAGTAAGGCAAGGCGGAACAGCTGTCATACATACTCAGGTTGTAAGCAAGTATGTCTGGTGTCCTTTCACTCCCACAACCCATCGTTCCTGGAACTTCCAAGTCGAAACTATCTCGCAGCAGTCTGATCAATCTCCTGAACTCTTTGAAACCTCCCAGAACAGAGTGCATCAACAACCATCTGATGGTTCAGCCAGGCACCCAAAGCGCCGCAGCCTCGACAACAAGGCTTTGTCTACAACCATTTGAGAATGGAATCAGCACTGGTTTAGGGTGTTGTTTGAAGCCTCCTTTTCTCTCCGATGGATATCCAAAGTCAAGAAAGCCAAATCTGACTGAGGCATAGCAACAGGAGCGAGCCCCGAGAAGACAGTGCATACCCTATACCACAAAGAACCATACTTGTAACCCCGCGCCCTCAGCTCTTTGTCTGCCTGGCACCACGCGTCACACACGCTGCCATGCTTGATCACTCTGCTTGACAAGTTCAGTTGCACTTTCAGCGCCCATGGCTCCACAAGCTGTTTTAGGGTTTAGGGTTCAAAGTTTCCGGCTTGGAGTTGACGGTCGGATTTGAGGCTTGGGGCTGAAGATTCAGCTCGTGCTGGTGCTGACGAAGGACCAGTAAACGTAAGTGCGACCCTGCTCCCAACACGGAGCGGGTTTTTACCTGGATTGCTCCGGCTTTTGTCTAACATACGGCAACGCAACACCAACAAATCTTCCAAAATCAGTGCATGCTCATCCGCAAATAAGTAGGATCCTTGACTACACCGATCCCACAATAGCCGATTTCGAGAAGCGTCCTATTTCTACAACAGCGAGTCACTGGGCCTGGAGCGAGGCAACAGAGCTGGAGCTCGCGGAATGGACTCGACCTCGCACAGCACTTGATGCGCACGGGATGCTGATGCCGGGCACGGCGATAGCAAGCCACAGTATGCCTGAGACTTTCACCCGAAGCGATTTGATTCAGACGCTTCCCAATAATATACACTATCAGCGGTAGGATCTTGATTCCGAGGCTTGTGAAACCCCCTGCTTCACTCAAGACAAGGCAGCCCGCCTCCGACACAATCGGGGCGGATGCAGGTCTTGCCTCCTCGCTTGCTCGCTACGGCAAGTCATGCATCAGAAACCTGCAGTGTTATATCATGACAGCTGATGCCCGAAATACAGAACCAAGTGAAGCAGAATGAAGACCGAGGAACAGCCACACGTGAACAACTTCGAGGTCTCCTGCTCTTTGCCGCGCCGTGGCGGCGTTCCCGAGCTTTGCCGGCCTCAACGTTTCGGTTAAACTTAAGAAGATCCCCCCGCAACGTCCAGCGGACAAAACGAACGACTGCAAAGATGCAACAGGAGTCGGGGCTGATGCCGAATTAGGACGCAGTTCCAAAGGGCGCGTCGGATCCGTGCTTTCACGAGACTTTGGCCCCAACCCCCTCAACTCCGAGTCTCGCCCTCTTCTCAGAAGGAAACCTCAAGCAAGGCCTGCTGATTCAGAGAACCCTAAACCCTAAAACCCAAGAGCCCTGCATCTTAGCAGCTCGGGGTGCCTGGAGTCCGGTGCCCATGGGCACCGTAGGCACCGAAGAGCCTTCTCGGACCCGCAGAGCCCGGTCGCGCGGAGGCGGGCCTGCTGAGCCCCGGCCTTCTGATGGCAAAGACTTTTTGGAACGGGGCTCAGGGTTTTGGGGTTTTAGGGTTGAGGCCCGGTTAGTAGGCCCGGTTGTGCAGTTTGGGTCTGGGTTCCCTCTGACTGCTTGCGATGTCGAGGGAATTTGGGTGGCCCTTCAAAGCTTGGAGATTCAGGGGCTGGCGACTCGGATCCCGGATTGGAGCTACCAGATGAATTCTTCAAGGTACGCGCCTGACATACGCTTTACATACCGAGCTGAGGACTTGCCTCCGTACAGCTCCAAAACATCTCTTAAGCTTCTGCAAGCTTTGGCTATGCGGCCCAAGTCCTCGCTTCGGTCTACTGACAGCCTGCACAAACAGAGCCCGAAACACGCCCCCGAAGGCATCAAGGCAAGTCGTGACAAGCCATCCGTGCGTTCAGTGCACACAGTCGAGTCTGCTGAACATACGCATGTTATCTTTTCGTTCCCATGGCGGCTTTCCAATCTCCGCAACAGACGAAACACCTCGCGGTGCTTGGCCGGCTTGGCAGCGAAGGTGTAAGCCCCCGGGTTGGCGACAAACCAGTGACACCCTGGGCGTGGTTTCTGGAAAAAATGATCCGGGCTGCGGTTTGTGGTTGCCCCACAAAGTCAAAGAACTCGCTACCGGAGCGGCCAAGCTTTGCGCGATTCTTCTCTATGCCATACGTGGACTATATGAGCTTTTGTCTGGGCTTGTGCCGTTAATCGACCCACCGGAGCTCGACCGATGCTCCATAAACCCTGAACCCTGAACCCCCAAAACCCTAAACAAAGGTCTGCCGGGTTGCGGATGCGTCGTCCTGCTCGTGCTGGTACTTTTCGACCTCTCCAGGCTCTTTTTCCGATCGGACGGAGGCTTTCAGATTTAGGGTTTAGGATTTAGGAAATTTAGGGTTTAGGGTTTAGGAAAATTTAGGGCTTATAGGGTTTAGGGTTTACCTGTTCTCAATGGAGCCGATTTCAAAGCTGAAGCAAGAGAGCTCTTCAAGAAGCCTTATGATACTCTGCCGATCGAACTCTGAGGGGATCGCCTGCAAAAGGCCTTCCACAGTACTACTATTCAGCTCGAACCGTGCGTCCCATAAACAGTCCGGAAACTTCCCAAATTGTTTAGAGTCCTTACTGTACCTATAACCATGAGCCTGAAGCTTAGCTGTCTGGTCAAGTCGCCGGGCTAGGGCTCATGGACGGCGAGACGAGTCTGAGCCAATGCCTTGATGTATCAGTCAGGGGTCTACGATATTGACTGATCCGGGAACTACTTTTCACTTCGACGGGCAAATCAACCATGCATGACTCCTTGTGTCCTTGTGATATGTCGAAGTTGATCATATTAGGGCATTGGAGATTGTGGATGCTGGAGCTTTGGACCCCGTGCCACCATACTTCGAGCCCTTGCATGCCGGGATGAGTATGTGGTATGTGGATCGTACGTGCTGTAAATTTCTGAAATGAAGTTGCCCGAGAGCGACACGCAATCGACAAGTCCCTGGCAATTTGGGGATTTCGGAAAATGCGTTACCTTCGATATGGGCCTGATGAGCCGTGAGTCCGAGGACCTGACTATTCACAACGACCTCCCCAAAAAGGCACCCTGAACGCCTCCAAGACGTTATTAAGGCATCCTCCGTGAGATACCCATAGACACAATATAATTTCGTGACTGTTTCCGCATCCAAATCGCTGCTGCAGCTCTTCTTTGTTCCTCAGCGGCCGGCGGCAGATCTTCTTGAGCTGTTTTGGCATCTCATGCAGATTTCATTGAAAGGGGTTCCTGCTTTCGGGCTACTTTTATGTGGACCCCATCCTGCTGTGCCTATGTTGGGAGCTGTGTGCAAAGCGACTCTCCCCTCCCATGCCCAGGAGCAAGATGATTACTATGCTCAGCAGCAGGCGCGGTTCTTTCGGCTTCTTTCCGAACAAGCGTTGTTGCACGCTGACGTGCCTTTAGAGCAAAACATCTTCCCTGGTTGCGGCAGATGCATCACAATGGGTGCAGTTGATGACTTGCCGCTAAACAGTCGGAACAGAAAACGCATTCCCGACACGGACTTGTAGCCGAAACCAGCCGCGGACCGGTCTCGGCAGCCAAAGTGGGTCGAAAAAAAAGTGCTGCCTTGCGGCGTCCTACACCCACCAAATTCGTCGTTTGAAGCTTTCTGGCACAAGCAAGATGCCTGGGGGATCCCCTTCGCCTTCTGGGTTGGCGCAGCCTACCTACATCCCATGCATCGTGCAAGAATCAGCAACAAAGGATAATAGTGAAGTTCTTGGCTTCTTGGGAAGGAGTTCGAAACAGCAAATCTAGCCATGTACATGCGACAGCTGGGCAGGCCAGGTGCAAATCGTCGTCATCAACCAGCTCGGTGTTGGTCTTGCGCACAGGCCTTGAGTGAAGGAGCTTCGGATGGCAGCTTGGACTTGCGGAGCGACGGAGACCGTGTGGTATAGAGAGGGCTCCAGGTGCCGCCCTTGCTCATGCTTCTCATGTTCTGGGGGTTAGGGCGAACAGCTTGGGCTTTCTCGTTTCCGGGCTCTTAAACTTTAGTTCTGCTTATGCACAATCAGGAATACTTTTTTAGGGCTTAGTGTTTCAGCGAACAGTATGACAGTTTATGGACATACAGCTGTGAAGCCCTAACCAGCCGACTGACAGGATGCAAATGCAGAAACCTGGTGTTTGGCTGCCAAGATATGCAAGGAATTCACCGAGGTCCCAGGCAATCTAGCCCCTTGTATCCGCCATTGGGCGTCCAACCACCGCCGTCCCAAAAGGCCATCTGGCCCGAATATTCGCTCAGTTTCACACCTGTGAATATAACAGGGGCGGGCGGGCGGGTGCTTTACAGTGGCTGCCGGTGCCGCAGCAGTTCAACCTGAAGAAAACAATGAGTGGCCTGGACACACGCCCTGACAGACGCAAAACATGTGCTGTTTGTCGTAGTTTAGGGTTCGTGGTGTGCGCTGGCCATTAGCCCGACCCACCCCAGCGCAAACCTACCAAGGCTGGGAAAGAGTTCTTTCCCCGACACCGGCCCTCCACAACGGTGAGCCCAACCTTCGCACGGATGCTGAGTGGGACCCTGAACTTGGCCTACGGCTCGCGTCAACGTCAGAATGTTCTTGCGATTTTGGGACAGGACTGCAACCCTGTAACAATAATGAGAATAAGAATCAGCAAACATTACGACTACTGTTGGCAAGTCTTGCCACGATTGTTATTATTGCTACTACTCTTATCAGCAGCAATATTATATTATTCCATCCACACACACACGACTTGCCTATTGCTGGGGGGGTCTTCGGGGATGTTGTGCCTTCCCAGTGACAGGGTCAGGGACCGGCTCGAAGGGACCGACAGCGTCGAGCGGCGCCGCTCGGTTGAACGAGCCGTATCTTCAGCCAGGGAGGCCTGCCGTGGCTTTAGACTTTAGACTTTATTAGACTTTTTGGGTTTGGGCGCTTTGGGGATTCAGTCCTTGGCTGTTCAGTATTTTTGGGTTAGGCCTCAGATTTGTGCTTTCATGACTTGGAGTTCGGGGTGGTTGTGGACCCAGGATGGTCCTTCAGTCGCAGTTCGCAACGGAGCCTTTCAGGAGAAACGGGACAATGTATCGGCCGCTGATACGGGTTCTGACAGCACGATGTGGATCGAGGCCGGTGTTCAGCTCAGCACTACAGTCACAAGGGGTGTCCCTTTTTTGGCCCCCTCCTCTTTTTGATGAGCCACCTCTTTGTTTTGCATCCCCCTCCCTCTTCTTTTGGAATCCCCCGCCTTGTTTTTTGACTGCCGGAACCGCTCTTTGCTATGCTTCTGGTGACCTTTTATCTTGGGGGCGAGGGGGGGCCAGAATGCAAAGCGCACAACCACATGTCCATGCGTGTTCGGGCCACCTACATACGCCGGAATGCGGCTTCAAAGGCACGGTCGAGAATACGAACCTAAATGAAGTCCGTCGATTGAAGTCGGGGCTGGGTTAGCAAGTCCGCAATTGCTGTGCTTTACGCAATGGTTGGGTGAGGGCTTGGTACTATTACTACATAATGCTCCCCTCACCTTGAGCAAAGTCGTGATCGCCCAGAACATTGCTCTTTTTCTGTTCTGTCTCTCTTGCAGCACTGCGGCTCAATGCAGTCGGACTCGCACTGATGTTTGTCTTTGCGATGGGCCCAATTACAAAAACCGACGGCTCCGGGACTGTTGAGCGGTTGTCGCACCTCAAGTTTCTGGACCATCGGCAGCGGGCGACGCAGCATCTCCAGCCATCGCCTTGAGTTCCGAGCCATTTTCGGCTACCCTCAAAAGCAGCTTCCGGCTTCCTCATTCTCTTGGGAAGATCTCTGCTTTTGAGGACTTTCAAAGAGAGTTCCCCGGCCACCGCTCTCTCCCATACGAAGCTAACGAATTCCAAACATCCTGCCTTCGCATGCCCCTCCGAACATCGTCCACCGTGCCCCTCAAGACACACCGGCCACTCACCTAGAGAAACCTATAGGCAGAAGAAGCAGGAGGATGGATGCACACTGCAGCTTTAGTGGCTCCACGACTTCGCAGCTTTCAGGATCCTGGCGATCTCCGGCTACAGTACTTGCTTTGGCGCAGGGATTCTTCTGGGGTTGCTGCCTTCCTACTTTGGGGCTGAGGCTCTGCTTGGGAAGGAAAGGTTGGCTTCGAAGTGTAGCGACGCCGGCTTCAAGCAGAAAAAGACACATCGCCCCACCCTAGACACTGTGCCCTGCGCTTGCCCAACGCTTCCAGGTACTGCGCTTCCGAAGCTTCTCAAGGTGGATTCGGTTTGGGCCGCAGTGGCATGAGCCTTCTGTGAACTCAGACTCAGAGATTCAAGGGATGAGGTGCATCAGGGCTTGTCTGTGGCATTCGACGAAAAAAGCCAGTAACCCGAGCCTGTTGACTCTCTTCCGGCTGGGAAAATCGGCGCCGGAAATGCGCTTTGCGGACCTTATGTCCCCAGCAGCTTGGGCTGGTGTTGGGTGATTTTAAGGCTTCCCCCCACCCCCGGAACCCCAGAACGGCTTGAGCTTGATCTGTTCGAAACCAACTTGCCGGCCTTCAACCTGCTCGGGGCGATGCAAAGGCCAGCCTTGCCAATCCTAATCCCTAAGCCCAGTCGCCTTAAACCAGAGCGAAGGCTCGAGGCTTGGGAACTTCGTGAGTGCGCTTGGGCCCTTTCGCCCCAAGCCTGAACTCTCCGGTTCGAGCTGCGCCCCGGGATTCGCAAGGCTCCGTCGCCACAGCAGTGACAAGGCGCTCCTCTTTGCCCACCCCTTCCTAAAGCCCTCAGCCTCAACAGACTGGCAACTTACAGAAGCACGGGTGTTGTTCGCAATGGAACACTCAACGTTCCGTCCGACTTCATCCGAGGCAAACCGACATTTCTGTGACGTGACAAGCGGTTGGGTTCCAAGGACACTTCCTACATCCACTGTAACCCCTTCACCCTAACTTTAAACGGCCCTCCCCTCCACAAACATGGTTTTAATGTTGGGTGTCTGTTTCTCTGCTGTCACATTTGAGAGATCTTGCTCTTCCTCCTGCTCCTGCTCCCCCACTCAATCCAAAATGATCCATTGCGAATGCCTAACTTAAACCTGAAAGCAGCTCCTCAATCGGCGACTCTGGCTGCGGCTCCGGTTCCTGACAGGCATTGCTGAAGGCTTGAAACGTTGGCGCTATGAACGGCTTTCTCCGGGCACATACAATAGTCTGCAGTGATTTTTTTCTCAATCGGTCCGGGACAATCTCGGTTCGCCGCTGAGCCTGCAGGGCCGCCTCTTCCGGTTCGGCCGCATGCAGAGGCAGCGGGCGTTCGCGAGAACCTGTTGGTCAGCACATGGCTTCTGTCGGACTTGGGCTATGATGCTTGTCGAACGAGCTCCTAGAAGTTGAAACTTCGGCCGATGGGACTAGTGCCAGGAGGCTCAGTTTTCTGCCACGCACCTTTCCAGTCAAAGCTGGGATGCTTCCCAAATCTTCAACTACTGCACATCCCCAACAAGCCACTTGCAAGACTCTATCTTAGTTTGTGGTCATCCGAACCCAGCAAGACGTGCGTTGCAGCTCGAGCAGCGAGCTCTCTGTGCCAGTCGCGGCCTGTCGCTGTCCAGTGAGGCCTTGGACTGCGGCTCGGTGTCAATAGCAAATCTCTATGCGAGTGCCTATATGCCTCATGATCTTGAGCTGCTTGCAAGAGACTCGTTCACCTTCTTGAGATCTATTGTGCCGACAGATCTTCGATGGCAAAAACTCTTCTGGCTTTGGGGGTCGGACCCTGGTGCAGCCTCTCATGTCCGAGGATGTCCCCGTGCCCGAAGGCCCCATGACGAATCTGAAAACACGCAGCTTCTGTGCTAGGGCCGTGGCGGGAACAATGGCCAGGGATTTGCCAACCGCTGCCAGGGCTTCCGCCGTGTTCGCTGTCGGGACCTCCTGAGGACTTCTGATTTGGATTTTGCGGTCTGGGGTCTATTGTATATACATATATATATATATATATATATCCAGGGTTCAGGACTATAGCGCTTCGGAAAACCTCTTCGTTCTATCACCCCTGCGGAACCGAGCACTGAACCAACAAAGACTGGAAGAGCCAAAGACTGGAAGAGCCCTTGGACCTGCTCCGGACTCCAAAGCAGTTGCCTTCGACCCCGAGGAGCCCCTGCAAAAGGGAGCAGCTCATGACAACGGTAAGCGCCAACGCAAATAGCTGTAGTAGTACTTGAACACGAAAATTATAAAACTTATGCCAAAACAAACAAGCACGATCCTGCTCGCAGCCAGCATCCGCGGGCGGCACCAGCAACGGTGGCGTTGTCTCGTCAGCGTCAGCGGGCTCCTCATCGACACTGCTCACATTGTCAGTTTGCCCTCGAGCTTGTTTGTGATTGTGATTAGTTGCTGATTGAGGTAGAGCCTTTGATGCATGCACTGCGTCGGTAAAGCTCCCGGTAAAGCCCATGAAAAGGCTGGTCTTGCTTGCAGAGTTTTCGCACTTGCTGCTTCTCTCATAAAGGATTCTCTTCGGCGCTTTGGCTTTTGTTTAACATGCTTCGCTGTATTCGTACGATCCAACCTCCACCCGAGGCATCTCGTTGTGGCACTGTCAGACGAAGACTCCACATATCAATTCTGGGTAATGGGATCCTTAACTTCATATATTATTTATGTTTCGGATCTTAAGAAACCCTCCCATACCTCCCCGTGCCTGAATGGCTGCAGCCGCCGAGTCGTTGTCGGAATCCTCCAGGCACGGATGGTCCTGCGCTCGGGATTTAATGTCAAGTGTTGTAAGTCTGAGGGCGCTTTTGAGATGTACCTCTGAGGATTGCAAGTGATTGCAAGATGAAGCACATCGGATTGAACCTTTGCATCTTCCATCACTGCCAGTCCCTGCAACGCGTTTTCGGCTAAGTCGAGTGAAGCTAGGCGACCCTTGTCGCATCGATGTAAGATTCACGGCCTATGCATCTGCCCGATTGCTTGTAGCATTTCGCGTCGCATTTCGTGACTCCTGAGTACCACCTTCCGCGAAGTCGGAGACATAATTCAGAGCTTCGAGCAGCCCTTTCACGAGAATGAGACGGGCCCACATCACAAAGCTCCGCCCCTTCCTCCCTCAAAAGCTACAAAAACCCCCTCCCTCTCCCTCTCTCTCCAGTCTCCCTCGGCTCTCCAGCCGCTCTCCAGTCACGCTCTCCTCGCCCTCTGCGCGCAGCTGCGCGCGCAGCGCCGCCGCCTGGAGGGGCTCGGAGCGCAAGCGGCCCAGCTCCAGGCCGCCGCCTCGGCCCATCCGAGGCGAAGCAAAGGGGATGGAACCGGGAGGGCGCCGAAAAGGGCAGGGTATAGGGTGTAGGGATGAGGCCATAGGTTTTTAAACAACCTATGCACTAGGGTTCTTCTGGAGTTTGTTGCAGCGGCTTCTAACGGCTGAGCACTCTCTTCTTTCTGTCTGGTGAACCTTGGAGTCTTGGCTAAAGTGGCGTGGCTGCCTTAAAGTCCTTGACGGCTTCTGAAGGGCCCAGCGCGCAACTGTTACGCTGCTTCAACAACGACGACGACTACTACTGCTACTGCTACTGCTGCCACAAAGACTTCTGATTCTCCCGTTCCCTCTACGAGTGAGAGCCCCAGGCATGGACCTAACCGCAATTTGGGCCCCAGACTCTGCAGCCGAGGGGCCGATGCGCGTCCAGGCCGAAGGGGAGATCGAGGGCCAGGGGATCCCTGGAGAAAACTTCGGCTCTTCTTGAAGGCTTTTCTGGCACTTAGAAGGTGGGTGATATGATTATAATTTCTGGGCTCTACGTACTTTGATGATCTTAGTTGGGCTTATCTTATCTTGCTTCTGGCGCTGCATATCTCCCTGCTTCTATCCAGCGTTCTAAGCCCAGGATAATCGGTCAGGTAGGCCGCTGCCAATCCTGGGACCCGTCAGCAGCTCAGGTAAACAACAGGACAGAAATCCAATCTCACGCTAATGTAGGGGCCTTAAAAATTAGAATAGGGTTCCGGGTTTTGGGGCCCATTATCCTATACCCATAAAAAGGAACCCCCAAAATAATATAGGCAAATATTGAGGCCCCTATATTAACAGAGATCATGTCGGGGTCGAGAGGAACTGACTGTTGCGGTCGTGTGCCGGCTGTGAGGACTGTATTGGGATGGAGGCTGACGCACTGACAAAGTGAATGGAAGGGCCAATAGGAGAAAATCGAGCAGGTTTGTTTCAGACATTCATAGGTTGCTACAGTTGATGCCTGCTGCAATGCACCAGTATCAAGAACCACGAATCCGAAATTGAACCACTGCAAAGCTTCAAACCTCAATGCAAAGCCCAAGCAGAACCTCTTAAAAGCTTCTGCACGCAGCGCCTGACGCAGTTCCCGCCAGGACCTGCGACTGGCTATCATGGGGCTCCAGATGCCCTAGTTGCAGTGCGTCTGACAAGGCAGCACGAGTGAATACGTCCCCTCGAAAAAGCGAACGCCAGCCTCCAAACTAGCATCATCGAACACACAGAGCAATCAACAGCATCACGCAATCAGCCGCCGACATCGAACAGTGGGCTGTTTTGCCCGCAGATGTTCTCCGTGTACTCTGTGCAATTATCCTTGCTCTGAAACTCCTTATTTGATGAACTGTCTCTCCATTTTGCTGCCATCATCTTGAGACTAAAGACCGAATTCTACTCTCTGAGATTCTCTAGCTGCTTCCAGGAAGAGGCTCCACGATCTCCGATGGATCCGGATGTACCGAAATTACTTACAGGAAAGGAGGCTCTGCATTTCACGAAACACGTGCTGTCATCGGGTTTCTCCCGGGCACTGCTCAGGCTACCCCTGCTCATCTTGATTATGCTTCTGCTACCTAAACCCTGCACGGTAAAATCGGAAGTCCCAAGGCGCAAAATCCAAACCGGAACCCAAACCCTACGGAGAACCGTAATAACGTTCTAAACCGCTTAGAAATGGAAACACCCCCCCCCAAAAAAAAAGACCTCAGACTTAAAAGAGCAAGCAAGGGCTAACCCCAGACCTCATACCCATGTACCCCACCCTAGGATTTTAACCCAATTCCCGAACAGTATCCTAAATCAAGCCTTCAAAACCATCCAAACCAAAGCCACCAGCCAAAACCCTCACACAAAAGCCTTCAAAACCATCCAAACCAAAGCCACAAGCCAAATCCCTCAACAAAAAGCCTTCAAAACCAAAGCCACCTAAGCAAAGCCTACCCTCAACTAATTCTAATGAGGTTTGGGGGAAGAGCCTTATCTGAAATCTCCCCAAAGATTATAACCCTTATCCTATAGAATTTTACTAAAGTTAATTAGTAAAATGCTACGGAATTTGTAAAATACATTTTCAACTATACACCTTATGTTCATCATCATATTTAATTTCATAATAAGCTAATGTATCAGGCTTTGGATATCTAATTTCTCCAGTGTTAAGTTTATTTATATATACATTTCTCTTATTCTTATAAATATCACTATCCTTAATTAATGTTTTGTTAATTTGTTTAGGTTTATCAGTGAGCTTCTCCAACTTGGTTTCAACTGCTTCTAGCTTCTTTAATATCTTTTGAAATCTCGTTACATTGGTTGTTTTCACATCATCATCATCTATATCTGACATACTACATAAAAAGTTTTAGATTAAAATTTTTATACTAAAAGTCTTAGGTTAAAATGCGTTCTAAATTACATATAAAGAGTAGAAATACAACTTTTTTCATAACTTAAAAATGTTATGAATAAAGTTCAAACTAATTAAGCACCTGCTTATGAGATGCTATTGAATGTTCAAACACTACTTCCCTTTCGTGAGCCCATCCAATGTGAAACAATGGGGGTTTTCTTCTCCTTCTTCCAAAAGCCAAAACTGGCATACTTGCCCTGTCATATTATTTAATTGTCAAACTTTTAAATATCAATCTAAACCATTCAACCCGTTAGACTTTTTAAGTGCTTCTACTTCCTTCTCTAATTTAAGTAATCTTTCATCTAATGATATTGCTTTTCTAAAGCCAGTATCAATATCGTTTATCTGCTTAATCTTTATTTCTTCCAGTTTTGTTTCTAAGTGCTCTATTTTTTCTTCTAATGTCAGCGTCCTCGGTTGAGTAGGTGGTGTTGTGCCTCTACCAAATCCAATTGAAGAAGTGTCTAAATTCTCTTCAACGGTTGTTATTCCTTCTTTATTTATGATTTTCTTTTTGTTTCGCTTATATGAACTTTTCCTAAATCTACAAAGAAAACATTTTATACCTTTCGGATTTATACTAAACCCTCCTTCATTTTGGCTTTTGTCATCCATGTATACTATTTAGATTTTTAGTCTTGGCATCTATATTAATCTTGATATTTTTTAGAATTGTTTTTACTATTTCTAATGTTATGGTGCAACATCTTCTATATCTTGGTTGTGTTATTATTGCTTTCTCAACTTCTTCTAAATTATCAACAGCCATAATATAATCATCGTATGAGTTCATATATTAATAACGATATAATTTTATAAGTATTAATAATAAGGTGATGTTAATGATATGTTTTATAAACGGTTTGACGCTAAATTAGTTATTGATTAATATATAAATATACAGTATTATATAATTGTAATGGATACATTACTAATGTGTGGTGGAATGTTGTATTTATATTCTTGCTCTAGTGCTAAACTAGATAAAGTTGAAGAAAACGATGACTTAAAAATTGTTTTTAACTTCAATCCTTTTTATCCGTTTGAATATTTAATAAAAGAAATTTCTAAACTTCCTCATAGAAGACATAAAGAAGAAAGTCAAATTCAAAATAATCAAACAAGGTTTGGAGGATTGCAAGAAAAAACGAATAATGAAGCTGATGAATAATATTATAAAATCATAATATTATTAATTAAATAATTGAATAATTACAAAAATTAACTGGTGGCAACTTATAATATATTTTATCACTCTTCTTTTCTTTCACCTCTTTTATATCTTTTATCATTTCTTTCAATACTTTAATCTGTAGTTTATCAATATTACTTAAATCTAATTCCTCTTCATTAATATTATTTATTTGGTTAATACAATCATTTTCATTATCATTTTTTGATATTCTACTTCCCATATACTATATACTATTATTTAGGTTGTTTACTTTGTTTTTTATATACATTATCCCAGAATTTCGGATTAGCATTATAACGGGCTTCTACTAACTTTTGGTGTTCTTTTGTGTTAATATGCTTCATATTTTCCTTTTCTGTTTCATCCGTTGGTCTATTCAATCCACATTTGCACATATAATATTTTCTTGCCATATAATACATATTTAGATAAAATTAATTTTTACTTTTTGCTTTTGGTTTAGCTTTTGCTTTTGGTGATGCATCTACCGATGTGTCTCTATTAGATTTTTTCAATTTCTTTGTTTCTTTCTTTAAATCATCTAATTCATTGAATATTGTAAAGCACACCATAAAATCGGAACACACATACTATAATCAAACTTTAAATATCCATCTCTTCCTTCTTTAACAATGTTCCCCCATTCTGAAGGCATTTTATCAGTTAAAAAATCATTAGCAACCATACCCACGCAAGGTCTGTTGCCGTATTTCTCTTTATCTATAAATTTGTATATTTTAGGTTTGATATACTTTACCATCTCAACGGCTTTCTTTGAATTTATTTCTTTTATTCCTTCTTTCAATCTTTTGTCAGAGCTGGGAGCAATACCTCTTGAATATGAAATATCACCAATAACATCTATACCTCCATCATTAACGGTTAAAACATTTTTAGTTCCTATTTCAATTATTGTGTCCCCGTTTGTATCCGGATTTCTTAAAAATATTTGGTCTATAGGACCTGCTAATTGAGTATGTGTAATACTTGCGTTTTCAAAGAAATTAACTGAACTACCTAATACTCTAAATTCTGGCGTTCCTGTTGCTCCAATATCTACATCAAAATCTCCTTCTGATGTTAATTTTCCTATTGTATTAACTGTCTCGTTAAATACTGTTGCTTTATTTAATGTTATTCCATTAGTATCGTTTAGATTTATAAATATATCAGATGCTGTCGGGTCTGCGCCTCTGTTAGATTGAATACAAAAATTCTGCTGTATTGTTGCAATATGGTTTAATGAAAAATTAGCATTTGACTGTTGATATATTCTTCCTCTACTATTTATTAAAATATTATTATTAAATGTATTATTAGTGCCGTTAAAATTACAATCACCACTAAAATTAGCACTGCCACCACCTGCTACATTTAATCTTGTTGCTCCTCCTGCTATTGCTCCAATTCCTAAATTATTACAATATACTGCTCCTCCTGCTGTTGCTGTGTTCAATAATAATAACGATTGACTATCATTTGATGTATTATAAGGCATTAATATTAAAACTATGCATTTTAATATATCCTTGTGCGTTCTTAACCTGTAACACTGGCGAAGCATCAAATGTATTTTTAAATGCTTCAATACCATTACCATTAG
>CAJNDV010006236.1:39835-50919 GCA_905221635.1 Symbiodinium sp. CCMP2456 | reverse complement strand
GCATGCATGCATGCATGTGTATGTGTAAAAGTTAAAAAAACTCTCATACAATCTTCGTAAAACAGAATGAATTGCACACTGCCGGGCCGCCACGCAGCCATCATGTCGGAGGGCAGCAAAGGCACCCGAGTTGGCCCGAAGCTCCCTGCAAGCAGGTGTCAGGGTTTGGGTATGAAATTTTGGAGGAGTCTGTGCAGCTTTCTCACAAAGTGCAGTTTTAACGGCTTTTAGCAGCTTAGAGCAGTAGCTGGCAAGAAATTCAGCCCAGATGTCGACCTTTACATACAAACACTCTTCGGTTGGCTGAACCTTGCTTCAGCACTGATGATTGATGAGCCACACTAGCAAGTCGACGCTCCGGACAAGACTAAGATCTTGTTCCACACAACACTGGCACGGCGGGACAGACAGCTGCCGAGTCAACCTCGCCTGGACTGCTTGGTATTTTGTTATATCACGATCTAGGTACTGTTATCCATCATGCAATCCTGAGTATGATCGTTGTCGATCCTCAAGCACTCCTTTTAAAGACGATCCACCGCACGTTGACGAGCTTCTTCCGCAAAGCACGGCAATCACCGCCTTGGTCCTGGGTTGTCGAGACAGGCAGGCAAATCACTGAAGACCACGACCCAGAAGAATGCAATGGCAACGACAAAAACACTATCTCCACAGTACGTGCATAGATGCATGCTTGCACACATGTGTAGTTTGTATACAAATATGTAAACAGAATTTTGTTGCATGCCTCATACTGCATTGTATGAATACAACGAAGTATACCATGGTTTACAAGATCCTATTGCACCACCGAGAGCACAGCAATTCCTGGTACCGAGGTCAGGAGCCTAAATGAAGGGAGAGAGGTGTCGAAACCGAACTTCTCTGATCACGTTTGAGTGGTTTGCTCCCCGGTATCAAATCCTCGTGTTCGTCGACTTCTGAAGTGCTTTTCGAGCGGCTTGCTCCAGTTGCTAGAAATGTCTTGCTCCCTCTACCTTTGAGCGGTTTGCGCCTTGTGCTCAACATCTCCAGTCACTCAAGTCTTTCTCGGGTGGCTGTGTCAATTCTCTCCTCCTGCTCGACTGGTTTGATCCTTTTTGTCAGACTTTTCCCTTGTCAAATTCTCTAGTCTTTCCCCGACTCTTTACCCTTTTATTTCGAGCGGCGTGCTCCTGTCCTTTTGGACTAGGTTGCTCTTCTTTCTTAATGTTTCCTCTTGCCAGTTTCTCTAACTCTCTCCTTTCTCTTGAGTGGTTTGATCCTAGTTCGCAATTCTGCTCCTATTGCACAATTCTTCTCTCTTCGAATGCTTCCCTCCTCTTTCACACATTTTCCTCCTTAGCAAATTCTTCTGCTTTTCTAGTTTGCCAGTCCCTGTTGCTTCTCAATGTCTCCTCTTCGTCAAATTCTCTAGTCTGGACGCGGCGGTTTGCGGTGATTGTATAACTCGTCTCCTCCCCTTGAACTGCTTTGCAACTCTTCTCAAACAGCCCTTGTTTGCTCCTGTCTCACACGCTTTCTAGTCCCTTTCGACTGGCTTGTTCTTCTTTCTCATATTCTCCTTCTTCTCTGTTTTTTTGTCGAACAGTTTTCTCCTTGTTGATGACTTTGTCAAATTCTCTGCTCGCTTTCGAGAGCTTTGCTCTAGTCTCTGACGGGAGGGTTGTGCTTCTTGCTCAACTTCTTCAGTCCCGTTAGAGCGGTTTGTTCCTTCCTCTTTCTCAGATGTTCTATCGCCTCCTTCCCGCGTTTTCCGATGTTTTTGCTCCAGGGTTGAGGGTTTAGAGTTCAGGGTACTGTTTCTGAAACCTTTCAGTTTCTTTTGAACGATTTGCCCCTCTCAAAATCTCCAGTCTCGTTCGGGCGATTTGCTACTTTGCCCAAAATCTAAACTAATCTAATCCCTTTCGAGCGGCTTCCTTTTCCACACACTTCTCTACGGGACGTGGGTTTGAAGCGGCTGGCATCTCTTTATCGGTCTAATCTCGTTCGAGCGGTTTGCCCTTCTCTTTGCCAGGTTCTCTGCACTCTCTTGCTTTCGAGCGTTTTGCTTGTCAAGCGGTTTCTTCCTGTTTCTCGCACTTTATGGTCCCTTTCGGCTCGTTGACACCGCTTTCTCATTCTCTCGGCATTTGTCGCCCCGATCCCAAACAAAGTGGCAAGGGGAAGCAAGCATCGAACAAAACCTGCATTTGCCGCTCACCCACATTGAAAACCCCAGCATTGGCCACCCTAGCGTGAAATGTCGGCGCTCTCTTTCAACTTCACAGGAAGCTCTCAAGTAAACTGTTTGGGGGTCAAACCTTCCGTGCTACTTAATCCCATGTTGCAGCATGTAGGATCATTGTGCCAAGGCTCGGGATCGCCCCAGGCGAGCACTGATCCGTCCTCTGCAATCCAACGGGAGCATAGGAATGGCACTTCAGTACGGATTGCCTCCAGAAGCAACAGCCGAGCCATCCTGGGAGACGCGCTCGGAGTTTGGTACAACTGTCAACTGCTCCGTGAGGTTCCGCAGGTTCCCCCAAACCACACCTTTAAGTCTGCGCAACCTCGTACATTGTAAGGCCTGGGTCGCCCCAGCCGCCGTCCGTCCCCTGGTTTTTTCTCATCGTCTCCCGCGAAGCAGACTGAGAACCCCAAAAGCTCAGTTGCGAGCCCTTTGCTCGACAAGCCGAGCAGCCGAAATTCAAGTTAAAATCATGGCTCTACACGAAGGAACTCACCAGACCAATTTGCAGCTGTCGTCCGTCAGAAACCGCCCTTCGAGCCCTCTGAATCAGCATGCAAAAGCTACTGACTCTGAGGCCCAACTCAACAAAACCAAAAAGTCCTTACATCCTATACCTCTAAGCCCCTAAAGCTCCCAAATCTGAAAACAATTGAAGCTAGACACAAGGGAGTCTCTAGAACCTTGAGCCGCCCTGAGCTGAATTTCCGAATCCTCGCTGCTAATTATAAGGAGAAGTTGACCTAAGAAATGGTCTTCAAGGCCCACTTTTGATAACCTTCTGATTATGGTGGGATTGTACGCAACCCAAGACATTGATCTTTTACTTGAGATCGATTCTCAAACTTGCCGCGCATCAACAACCACGAGTTTGCAGGTTGCGGCGCAGTCCCAGTCCTCCAGCAATGCGGCAAAAGCCCCGGAGGTGGCTTCAATCCTTGTCTTCAAAGCTTTGTACGGGGAGGGAGTTGTAAAGTGAGTGCTGTAAGGGTTGTGAAAATTGGTTTTGTGCTCTTGGGGTTAAAAGGCTTGTGGACGGTTTATGAGAGTCCGACAATACCTGCGGTGCTGTCAAGTGTAGCACTACCGATAACCAACTTATCAAGTCCGCTGAGCCGCTACGTGGCCGCCCAGACCACTACATCGAGCTTCTTCGATTCTTCGTTTTCTCGGCGTTGCAGCCCCAGAGGCATGCCACAACACATGCACGGGAATGTAAGGACGGGAAACGACACGATGCGGTAAAGCCTTCACCACTAAAATTTGCACAAGCCTTTTGCAACCATACTGAATACTACAGTAGTGAATGGGAATCTTCCGGAACCTCTCTGTGCCGAGGCTCTGCTGCACTCTCAGGCGCGAGCGTCGGAGTGCCAAAATGTTGCTGCCGCCGTTCGGGTGGCCCCATGCCTGGGTTGCAACATGCAGAGACCCCTCATTTGCAGAAAAACAAATTCTTGAAATGGGAACAAAATGCTGGTGACGGGTCTCTTTTTTGAGATTCTTGCTAGGCTCGGCCTAAGAAGCACCGAAGATCCCAGAACATCAAGCCACGCTCTCGCAAGCCGAGAGGCAACCACGGAGGAATCTTCCAACACAGCTGCGAAGGCACAGGAAGTAGCCTTGATGTCCTGCAGAGGCGTCTTGGGCAAAACTTGAGTTGCAGATCTCTTCCGGAAGGTAATGTCAGAAGCCTGGAGAGCTTGATGAGTGAGTTGCTGGCTGCTTGGTGAATGCGAGTGGGTGCATCGTGATGCTGGTGGGTATCGTCACTACACTGTCGGGGCTGTCCTTCCACCTCTACACTCAAGAAACCGAGAATTCGCGCAGTGTGCACCCTCCGGAGGGATTCATGGACTCAGGAACGCTGGGATGCCGGACATCCCAGTCCATCGGGACCCCATAACCGAACCCTTCCTGAAGCCCCAAATCTGGTCCTCCACGCTCCTCAGGCGGCTTCGCAGAGAGGCATCGCCGCCGAAGGCAGGGTCACCCCATGCGACCACCTTTCCAAGGCTGTGTGGGCTGTGCTTGAAAGTTACACATGGGGTTTAGGTGGTGCAGTATTGGGTTTAGGTTTCTGCTTGAAGGATCATGGGCCTTTGCGTTCCTTTGTGCGTTTATCCAGGGGTTTCATTACAACACATGGGGATACTTTAGTAACCTTAGTAACTTAGTACAAAGCCTCGCCGGTCAACTACAAACTTCCGTTGGCACTGTGTACGAAGTGGGCTTTGCAGACGTTTCCTTGCCAGACAGCAAGAGGTCGGCCGAGAAACACAGACCTATTTGGGGCAACCACAAAAACAGCTCTGCCATTTATTCGGCTTTGATTCAACATGCAAGCCTGGAAATCCGAGGAATGCTACAGACTCCAGCAGCTGCAAAACGACCCCCTGAAAAGCAAAAGCGACGGGAACATCCCCGACTCTCTGCTTCCAGGCACCGTGCGATCTTCACAGACAGCGGCGAAAGCGTAGTTGGATGCGATGATGCGCCGAATGCCGTTCCTTGCACAGGCTCTCGGACATTAGCGACAAGACCGCCGTACAAACATCACCTTCTTGCGTTCGATTCTGAAGGGATGCGCTGCCTCCCATCGGCCTCATATGTCAGTCATCCAGATCTTGAGCCTGGTGTGTGGCATACAACTGCGACTTCATTCTGAAAAGTGTGATTTATATTGGAGTGGACGTCCTACACAATGCTCCCGGGCCTAGGATACTCGCTCTGCTTCAAAAACCTTTGCCGACTGGAGGCACACAACTAGCCAACCGCCGCAACCAGGCAGAAGCACCCAAAGACTTCGTGGCCAAAGAAGTCAACCCTGAAAGCCCAGTTGAAAGCCCTGCCCGAGCCCTCAAAGCACGCCAAGCTTCAGCTTGCGCCCCAAAGCCTCGCTGTCTGCGCCGTAGCGCCCATCTCCCCACGTCACAACGGAGCCGTCCTCCAGGGCTACCACAGGGTTTGTGCCGAAGTGCAACTCGGAGCTTCAACTTAGCGTAAAACCTGTGTCACGGCAGTCTGGTGTAGTCAACTGCTTCTTGAATGCTTTACGGGCATGTGCAGCGAGGGGTTGCGCTGTCCTCCAACAAGGCCGCAAAAGCGGCCTGAGACGCTCCAATCTGCCGCACGTCCTCGGTGAGTTGGAGGTGTCTACATGATCAGAAAGGAGTAAGCAATGATGCTCGGCGCGCCTGGACAGACCCAGAAATTTCAGGTGAAGGTTCCACTACAACATGGGTGTTAAAGAGGACCGTAACCTACGAGACCACTTCTGTCGGGACTGCGCCATCAGACCCAAGAGCCTGTTCAAGGCCCTCGGAAACAGAGTGGATCCCGAACTCTGCCAAATCACCTCCAAGTACTCTGGTTTTGCCACGTGCTCCTCCCAGTCGCCGGGCCTCATGGGATTTGGTCGTCGGACTTGGTATCTGTAGAGATACATACAGTAGGATACAAGCTTGAGGATCATGGACATGCTTGCTGCAGTGTTAAGAGCAACTCTTCAGGAGCCTTAGTGCTTTTGGCTGAAGCGACAAGAGTCTCAGGAATTAAGCTGGAGGTGCGTATATATGGCAAAAGGCGGAGGATGCTTCCTTAGAAATGGCCTTGCGTTCTCCATCCAAGTGTGCCAAGTATACGTGACCTTCAGAGAAGGCGCGTGCACTCTTAGGGTGCTGGGCCACGAGACCAGCCCAAGACCATCGCCACGTTTTATGTTCAACATGCAAAACTTCATGGCGGCTGGGCCAAGATGCACTTTGGTGGTAGAGCCATCGCCAACCGTAAACAGAGAGCCATCCTCGGCTTTGAAGTCAAGGTTTCTTCAACTAGAGGCGACGATCTTCTTCACGAGCTATTGAACCAAGGATGCTTTCTGGTTGGGGCCTGCATCAGAGTACCTCATTGTCTGAATCTTCCAAATCTCTTCTGCGCTAGGGAGAGGCATCCGCACAAGCCCTGCCTTGAGTTGGCCCGAAGTACCATCCTTGATCGGGCTTTGGGGCTACGTCGACCTTCGAGTAAGCTTTCGCCAGGCTGCCCCCCTCAAGATGGAGCACGTACTCTCGTGAAAGATCCTCGGATGCACTTTTCGCACCGGATGCTGCACGTTCCAGGTTTCGATAAAGGATTATATCGACGCCTCTCAGGGTGTTCTATAGCAACTACTACAAGCAGTGATGGAATAGAACAACTTGGTTTGCCAAACTCTCTCCTCATGCAGAGCAACATAAAAGAAAGGAAAACTGACGCGAAAACCACATAGGCCTTGGTGGGGGCTTCTGAAAGACTACAGGTTCATCTTGCTGGCTCGTTTTGCGAGGGGAAGGCTGAAAAGTCTGCCAAACATGCGGCCGCCCTTTAACATGCTGCACATGAATCGACACGACAAACCGCATGCTTTCGCACTGGAGCTTGGTTCAGGGCTTTGCATGTTTTGCAACTATTACGGACTATACTCGAGACAAATGCTAAACAGCAGCACGAATACACAAGACATACCTGGACCTTGTGTAATCCGAGACAGCATGAACAACTCCTCGATCAGATCACTCTATGGAGTTTTATGCCTTCGTGTCTATGCCCTAAAATAGCCGGAGCCTTGGCTTGCTCGGCCAATCTCGAGTTGGTCCTATGAGGGTTTAGGGTCTCGCCTCTAAAGGTTATAGCGTTCAAGGTTTCGTGAGTTGGCCGTAGAAACTAGCACTGTCGCTGGCTTGTCTAGGAACGCAGATCGAGGTGCAGCTCATCTCGCCGCAGGATGCCTGTGAGCACCTCGTCTTCCTGAACGCCAGCCTGGTACGGCGGAGCTATTGGCTCTTGCAGTCTGCTCCGAAGTCCCGCCTTTTTCAAGCTGCTGGCAGAAGACAGCTTCACCTGAGCAAAAAACAGAAGAGTGGCTTGCGGCGTGCGCCCCGGTCAGGAATGCCGCGCAAAACAACACGAACGGATTATTGGAAGCTTGGAGTGAGAAACTCGCTTGGCCGTGCTGTGACAATCCGGAAAACACGTTTGAGTGCAGACACTTGATACGATACGGCCTTCGAGATCCTAGGTGGATGCTACGCGAGCCGCAGCTGCAGGCAACCCTACAGAGTTGCACCTGAGAGTCAGAAGAAAAATTGAACGAGATTCACGCGATGCTTACAACAGACTTACTGCGCACGCCTAAACAGCACGTGACAAACCTGAACCAAAACACGAACCACCACCACCACCGCCACCAGCAACAACAGAAGTGACAGTATCAACATGGATCAGGAAAAGCAGGAGGAGGAGACGTAATGACAAAAACCAAAACGACGGGAACAACAAAGCACACGACAACAGCAACAAACAGCAGCGTTCGCTCCAAAAAACAACAACGCACACAACTACGGTTGCTATGGCCTTATGTGTGAACAGCAAAAGGTCAAACAAAATCTTTGGCGGAACAGTTGACCGAGTGACCCCGCGACTGCTGATCAGCCATGCAATGCCGGTGATCTTGTCGAGCCTCAGCTTGCGATCTGCCCACATTAGACCCAAGTGTGCTACAAACTAGGGTTTAGTTTTTAGGGTTTAGGGGCTTGGGGTTTAGGTTTTTTTTGACCGTGGCCTTGGCCTTGGAGTGCACCTTCTCTGCATCGATTTGATGCCGCAGTCGTATCATCTCCTCGTCTTTCGACTGACTGCATAACTCCTGAACCTTTAGACACGCAGCCTTGCAAAACTAGCGCGCCTCTGCGGCTGCTGCTGCTGCTGGCTGCTGCCTTGGCCTTGGCCTAGGCCTTGGCCCGTGCTGCCTCCCTTTGGCGTCTGAGGTGGTTCTTCTTCGATTGCGCGCTCATGCGCTTTTAGCGCTTTCGGCCACTGGCTGTTTCGATGCAAGGCACGGCAGGCGGCAGAAGCGGCGGAGCATCCGGCGTGGGGCTCATCGGAGCCTGCGGTTCCACGGAGTCATCTTCGAACAAGTCATCATGTTCGAGCTGTCCATACCGTCCTGTTTTTTAGCATCCAGCTGTAGGCCATTACATGAGGGCCATAGCCGCGGCGACGGCAGACAAACACTACCCTAGGTTTTAGGGTTTAGGGTCTTAAACCCACCACCCCAAAACCTGAACCCTAAACCCCCGACACCCTGCACCCGAACCCATCGCACCCCAAGGCCCTCACGGCATCCCAGGGGGCAGCTCCTGCATCGACACCTCGGGTCTTCGGCTTCCGGGGGGAGATAAGGTTTAGGATTTAGGGTTTAGGGTTTAGGGTTTAGGGTTTACGGTTTAGGGTTTAGGGTTTAGGGTTTAGGGTTATGGTAAGGTTTAGGGTTTAGGGTTTAGGACAAGGCTGCCATAAGAATAGTACGTTGTAGGGCTTGGGCTTAGCATCTGGGGCTAGTGTCTGGGCTTCAGGCTTCAAGTTTAGGGCGTCGCTCGGTGTGCCATAAGACACCTTCAAGCGCAAACCCCAAACATCTCGGGCTTGGGAACTAACAACAGCCGTTGTGGTTCCAGAACGCCGGAAAACTCATAGCATACAATAACCCTACCGGGGTATGTTATGTTAAATGCCAGGGCCCCATCTTACCAGAAAGCAAGCTACTGCTAGTCTACATCGGCTTTGGCCTTGCGGCTTTGAGTTTGACGTCCTACTGCCCATCCGACAGCCTTATCGCCGGTCACCAACCTGCGCCATGTGGGGGTTTCCGAAAATAGGGGACCCCAATATAGACCCCAAATAATAGGATCCTTATTATAAGGACCCCTAAATAAGGTACCCCTAATTTTCGGAAACTCCGACATTGACAGGAACAGCAGCAACTCCGACCACTCGTGACTTGCATCGCCTGGCTCGCCGTCAGTGGCTGCCCAGGCAGCATCATTCGCCACGAGCCCCTGTTCACGTGGGCGAGCGATGATTCTCTTGTACTTCTCGCCCGTTTCGATGCCCAAGAGAGTGAAGTTTTCAGCCATTCCGTGCATTGACATGTCGCCGAGCATCCGGACAAAGGGCTGTTGCCACAACGCTCTTGACTGGTTGGTTTTCCTTGCTGCTAAGGGCCGTCTGAACTTCGTGGAGGTATTTCCTCACCACCTTCCTCATCGGACAGCCGTGCTTGAGCTTGGCCTCCGTCTTGTCGACCGTTGGGTAAACTCCGCAGACAGCCAGGTCTTGCAGCCTGAGTCTGACACTGACGTTGTGAGGCCTACAGAAGAGGCAGTAAAACAATGACTGCGAACAGCAAGAATCCCCTGCAACAGAAGCCCCTACGCCCCAATTCTCTAAACCCTACAAACAAACCCGTCCATCCAAAAAAAAAGAGAATACTGCACTACAAAAAAGAAAATCACAAACCCATGCTGTGACCTTTTGTTGCAAAGGGGGATCTCCGCGGCCCTGAGTTGCCCTCCCGAAACCGAATAAAGCAGAGCTTTCGGGTTTAAGAAACCCTAAACCCTAAACCCTAAACCCTAAACCCTAAACCCTAAACCCTAAACCCTAAACCCCAACAAGGGTCAAGGGCTAGGGCTAGGGATGCAAGTGTCGGGTTGAGACCTAGCGGGCCCAAACAAAGCCCCAAAGGGTTTAGGGTTTAGGGTTTAGGGCTTAGGGTTTAGGGTTTAGGGTTTAGGGTTTAGGGCTTAAGATTTAGGGAGGGTTTTTAGGGAGGGTTATAAAAAACTCAAGCCCTAAAAGCATTGGCAACATCTGTTTCCGCGGCTTCCCTTTTCTGCTCTGGGTCTCCATTCGGTTCGTTGCGAGGGCCTTCGAAGAGGCTTTTGAACCTCGAACTTCGGTTGATGATAGAAATCCTGCACTACCTTAAGGACCCTAAACTATGGGAAGTATGGTATGTTCCTGATTATGGGTAATGCAGGATTTATAACATCAGCCGCATCTAACCCCAAACCTTACACCCACAACCTGAGCCCAAACATCCCTGAACCCTACCCCATACGCTACATTAGCCATGGAACCTAAGACCTCAACCCTAAAACCATAAACTCGAAAGCCCTATACAACCCAAATACCAAGCCTCTTCAGATCGCCTCTTTTAAAATCACGAAGCCCTAAATACAGCAAACACCCTCAAACCTAAACCCTAAACACAAAAATGCCTTACAGCCCTGAAACCCTTAACCCTAAACCTTAAAGCCCAGAAACCCTAAGAGCCGTGGCACCTGGATGTCAAGCTCTTTGGGATCCACGGTGCCGTCCTGGGAAAAGCACTCAGGGTTTCTTGGAGAAGCCGTCTACTAAAGGGGCTAGAATATTTAGGATTTGGGAAGTTCTCTAAATTAGGGTCCCTTTTGGGGGTCCTTTGTACAAGGGTGCCGTACTATATTGGGGACCCAAAAAAGGGGCCCTAATTTAGAGAACTGCCCATTTTGGTTTCAGGCTTTAAGTTCAGGTTCTACATCGGCCGTCAGAAATAGAATGGTGTTGGGGGTTTTTCTGCCGGAATGGAACGGGGGGTACAAGGAGATGTTACTACAACTCATTCAGAGCCCTATGCTGCTGAAAGCCCTAAACCGTAAACCCCAAACCTTATAAGCCCTAAGCCCTAAACCCGGAAACCCGTGGCCCCCATAAACCCTAATATAGAGGCCTTAATAATTAGAACTGGGGTCTAGAGCCTGGTATACTGTATTGGTAATTATTGAGGCCCCTATACCCTCAAGCCCAAACCCTCAACCCCAAACCCTAAACCCTAAGCTTCTATAGTAAGCCCCAAACTGTGGGCTTAGGGTTTGCAGTTAGGGCCCCCAAAAAGCACACAAGCAAAAATTAGGATAGGGATATCCCATATAACCCCCTTGTAATGAAGCCCAATAAGGTAGGGATATCCCTATAAAATGCTTCTGCT
>CAJNDV010006236.1:0-35337 GCA_905221635.1 Symbiodinium sp. CCMP2456 | reverse complement strand
ACACACACACACACACTCTACACCTGCGCGGGCACCGCTCCACATGCCCCCGAGGCACCGCTTCGAGGTCCGCGAGGATCCTTGGTGGCTCAGGTATGGTGTGGTATCCTTCAATAGCTACGTACAGAGACAGCGTGGCAGGAACTGGTGGGGCTAGAGGCAGGAGGGAGAAAGGGTGCAGCAAACCTTGACAAGTGCCAGCGCCAAATTTCAAAGCCGAAGGAACTCCGCCGGCTTGGGCCGCGGGCAGAGCTCATCGCGGCCAATCAAGCTCAGGTCCTTGGGGTTCGTTCCCAAATGACTCGGAAGATCTGTTCTTCACTCTTCCGGGGGTGGTTCTGGTAAGATGAAGTGAAGGGGACGAACAAGGCCGCAAGCCTTCGACTTTGAGGGTTGCAGGGGAGCTTGGTTAAACTGCAACGCATTTGGGGGTTTCCGAAAATAGGGGACCCCAATATAGTACCCTAAATAGTAGGATCCCTATTTTTGGGGACCCCCAAGGAGGTACCCCTTATATTCGAAAACACTCATACGAGTAGAAGGTGGTCCTTGGGCTTCCTGGCTGGGCGCGTCGGATCTCAAGGCGGCAGTACCCGTCAAAGCTCGATGGAAAGTGCGGCGGTCTGACAAGCAAGGGTTTTGGGCTTATCAGGTTTAGCAACCCCTTTTTTGCCCCAAGCCACCAAAATTACGCATCCCTAAACCTGTTATTCCCTGCTGCCAAGTCGCCCTGCCTTCTCTGGACAGGTACGCCAAGGCTTGGACCTCCACTAGGGCTTGCAGAGCTCATGAGGTTATGGGTTCCGGAGTGTTGCCTTTATGAAGTTTTTTCATTCACCCCATGCACTGTACCAGTTCTTGCGGGTATCGAATCCTTAAGCAAATCTTTCTGTCAGGTCCCGGGCAAAGGCTTAGTTCTGGGGGCCTAAGAATGAAAATAGGTTTGGGGGGTTATTTTGGCAGAATTATCACAACTATTCAGGCGTAGACCAGCACTGGAAGGAGTGCTGAAACAAAACCTTAGGGTCTCGCAAGGGGCACCTCTTCAAAATGCGTGTGCTAAGGTCTGTGTACATGACGGGCTCCCTTGTTCGAAACTTCCCCAAGCGGGGGAGTTCGCCTCTCGCATTGCCAGCTCCAGGGCCGTTTGGCGCGTGAGAGCTGCGCCCGAGACCTCCACGAGCGCCTGCTCGAGCGAGCCAGTCATAATGCTTAGTCTTAGGACCTACTAACTACTACTACGGTTAAAGAGATTCAGGGTGTACGGTTTCCGGGTCTTGGGTGTGGGGCTTCCGGCTCCACGGTCTAGGACTGCGTTTGCCGCATGGTTGAGGATATATTTACGAGCTTCGCTTCATCTATTGCAGGAGATGTTCTCATGATTCTGTCATCGAAGTTCCGACGTGTGAAGACAGGCGGGCGGCATCGTCGTTCCTTGCCCCATCCTTGTCGGCATCCTTCTCGATCAGCATCCCTACCACATCAAGGTGACATCTGTGAGCTGCGAAAAGCGGCGAGGCAGACAAGCATCGTGCCATCAATTTCGTTTATTCTTTATGGCGCCCTTCTCAATCAGCAGGCTCGCGACTTCGAGGTGACCTCTGTCAGCTGTGGTCGAATCAGGTGACGCACCCATCAAGTCTGGGTATTGAGGTGCTGAAGCAAAGCCTCAACCGGACCAGCACTGATTTTGTCGACTCGCATTTGAGAACGGCGCAACGTGGCCTGCATCAACTGCGATGTGGCGAACGGCGAACTGACATTCGAGAACGTGCTAAAGCGACACCTTGAGGCTGCCCCTCGGCCCTGAACTCGAAGGTGATGGAGCTTTAACGTGGTGTTGAACAAGAGCGCCTTTGATGATACCACCATATGCAGCGAAGGTAGCAATCTGTGACCAGGTCACCTCCAGGCAGCCCTGTGTCGAACATCATGCTCGGCGGCTGGAACTGCAGAGCCTTGTCAACTCCCTGCTTCACGGCATGGAGCCATGAAGCCAGACCCCAAGACTCGCTTCCGCTACTGTCGCACTGCTCCATGTGAAATTGCTGGACCATCTGCTGGAGACAAGGTCGAGCAGTTCACAACAGTTGCACGGCTGCACTGCCTCGAAGAGAACCCTCACCCTGTTTTGTGTTTCACCTGTTCGACTTCGCATGCACACACACACACACCCAACACTGGAGTCAGGAAAGCAATTCAGAATTGCTGTCATTGCTCCACTTCGATTGTGCGAGTCGAGTCCATGCAAGTCACTGGCTGACAGAACCCTAACTACGGAAACCCTGAAACTTTAACATAGAAACCTCCTTAGGCTGAGCCCGTGAATCTCTACGAGCCACAGCTCATGCCTTCTCTAGAGCCACGATGTGGGCTTCCTGGGCGAGGACCTGCAACCGGAAGGGAGCTTCGGGAAACAGGTTCTTCTGCAGAATCTACTTGGGGCAAGGTTCTTGGCTTTCTGGTTTGGCTCCGTGTGCTGTTTGCTTAGCTGTAATTTGGGCCCGCCAGGTTACAGTGACTGCAGCAGCCTAACACTCCCCTAGAGCTGAAGTTGCAACAATCCAAAAATACCTCTCTCGGGAAATTTCCAGAAGAGACTGCCAGCCCGTCCCGCCTGCTCCTGCAGGACTTTAAGGTGTGCGTCCACCTGTGAGCAAGGCTTCGATGTTTTCTTGCCGGAGATTTGTACGGAAACCTTACATTCTATAAGCACCAAGCCAAGCCAAGAGCCGCAAACCGCAACCTCAAGCGCTAACCCTACACCCCAAATCACAAGGCCTTATCAAAGTCTGCATTGCGCTGGTTGATGGCATCCATGCCTCAGGTGACTTCAACAGCCAAGCGTCAAGATTCGGGTTTACAAGTCATGTCGTATTGAAGACGCATTCGGTGGTTAATCGACAAATTAGGGGTTCGCATATCAGGCAAGATCCGGATCAACCCCAATAACCCCTTGTAACAACCTATACTAACTCCTATACGCCAAACTGAACCTTAACCGCTAAACTCTGAGCCCTCGCCTCAACCCAAGCCGAGGCCCCGCACGTGCTTGGATCTCAAAGACCTTGTCCCACACTGAGCAGAGCTCTCCCAAACCCGCCTCGAGCTCCTGGCTCTGAGGTCTATATACCATACCAATTCCCATACGACAGCTAATATTAGTACTGCTTATACTGATACTAATACTAGTCCGAGCACTTTTGCTCATAATCGTTCTCATACTGGAACTAATACTAGCACTAATACTGATGACGGCACTCGTACTAGTACTGGTACTAGTACTGGCATTGACACTGGTACTCAGATTCATACTAATACGTATACGAATACTGGCACAAGTACTCATGCTAGTGTTGATACCAATACTAATACTCGCACTCATACTCAGGCTCATGCTCATACTCAAACTCATACTCGTACTCCTATAGAGAAGAACAACAACAATAGTGACACAAAAGACTAAAAACACAGAATGGGCCTCAACAGTAACAACTGTGAAAATGACAGCAATAAGAATAACAAAAAAATACAACATACAACTAACAACCATCATCACAATGGCCCCGATAACAGCGGCAACAACGAAACCTATCATAACAAGACTATTAGCAACAACCACACACGTCATAAAAAACAATAATAATAATATGAATGGCAATCATCAGCTGTTGGGAAAATAAGAACGGCAGTTACAATCAACATCAAGACACTGAACTAATACAGTAGCAATAGTAATAACGATACTCATAAAGACTAACAATCACAGCACTTATAACAGCTGAAATGTTACCATCAAGAAAATTGAAACGCCAATCCGCCAACAGTGGTAGCAATAGTGCAACAGTACTTCCAATAACAATAGCTCTCTCTCTCTCTCTGTGTATATATATGCACAAGAACAACCGCCTAGTGGTAGCAATAGTGCAACAGTACTTCCAATAACAATAGCTCTCTCTCTCTCTGTATATATATATATATGCACAAGAACAATTAATGAAAATAGCCACAATGGTAATAAGACTAATAAGAATCAGAATTGCAATAGTAATCTATTTGAAAAGGGGTCTGAGTCTGTGGAGGCTTATGGGGGTTTTGAAAGGCTTGATAGGAGTTCCACCCCTGCGGGAGTATACTCCTCAATGGATCGTGTCAAAACTCACTTTTGCTGCTTCTCCTACTCTGCTTTGAGCCTCAAGGGGTTTACTTGGCGGGCTCTATACATATAATCAAATATAAACATAAACATATATACAGAAAACAGGGTTCGATGTGGGGTTATACTTGTGTAACCCGCTCCTCCTACTATTAACCACCTCGAATATCATTTTCGGTCAGCATTTGGAGTCATGGGACCTAGTGACTCGGTCAAACCCAAATTTCGGGAGCACCCTAATTTAAGATTAACCGGGTTAGCCGTATTTACTTGCTACCACCTGCTAACCTACTTTAAAAGTCCCTTGGAGCCTCTAAGTCCCATCCCGGGCGTCCGTCTGAGCTGCGGCGTTCCTCGACTTCTTCATTGAGCCTCGGAGTTCCCAAGTAGGGTCTAAGGTATTAAGGGATCGCGAGGTTTTCGGTGACGCAAAGGAGGAGCGAGCAGATTGGAACACTAGCAGCTCGGCAAATGCACTGCGCAAACTTGCAGCTTCGGCGCTGTCGCGCAAATCTGACACCGACTCGTTCTTTTGCAGGCGTCGGAGCTTGAGGCGGAACATCTCGATCTGAGCCGCAAGGGATCTATGGCGAATCTACGGAACGAGGGGAGTGTAGAACGCCCGCTTGGAAAGCATGCTCGCTATCTGAAGCGGGAAAGCGGTAATGTGCATAAATACTGAGCTCTCTTTCGGGGCTGTTGTTAAGGATCTTTATGTAAGATGCTCTCTCCTGTATATATGCCCATAATATTGACGACACTAAGTTCCCCAAGTGGAAGCCTGGTAAATGTATTTCAGTTACTCTCCCTGGTAACACCTCCTCTCTCCCTGGTAACACCCCGATAATCCCGAATAGAACCTAGCACAGCGGCCCCATAGAGCCTTGAAAACCGCTACAAAGCTAAGTTGTTGATCGTTCACGGCTTTCTCTCGAGGTGAACTGGTGCTTCGAAAAGCTGGATCTTCGAGGAAGGCTCAAAATGTCCGCATCTTCGCTGCCTCCTCCAGACGAATCATGAGGTGAACTTCTGCCTTTTCTTGCCCTAAACCTCAACGCCGGGAGACCGAAACTGTTGAATCAAAGGCCCCGCTGTGGCACGAGATACCACCTACCCTGATCCCGGAACGGACCCCAAACTGTCATAAATCCGAACCACAAGCTCCTAAGCCCCATCGTTTGGACGTTCGGGGCTCTTGGAAGATCCCAGCTGCCTCGCGGATGTACTCGATGCCTCAAACCACAAGTCTTGTAAGGAGGCGCAGGGTGGCAATCGTCTCAGACTGCGCGTGTTCACACATTGACGCGGTATCGCTTGCTTCCACGTGCGTCATGTGCAAGGCTTACACGACTATATTGAGCGGCCAGCGGGCCTGACGAATCAGAATAGAGTCTAATTGCTTGCCGTATCTTGTGCGGTGATTTATGTGAGGACTGCCAGGAGACAAAACCCCATGCCACTGGGCTTACTGCGCCGAGTCCCCAGCGCATGTCGTTCACGCGCCGCTGCCAAGTCTCCTTTCCAGGCTACGACAAACATCCAGGGCAAAGCCTCATCAATAAACACAAGACTTCATGCTGGGATATCGCTCAAGATGCTGAGCTCGGCCCGAAGCCCAAAGCTCCCTTCTTCTAAAGCAGGGGAGGTTTGTCGGGTTGCCCGTCGTGTTGGGCCTTTTGGCTGCAAGGCGAGATCTTGAGAACGTTGACCAAAGGCGGCTCAGCCCTCAGAGACCCAAACTAATGGCTATGGCGTCGGGAAACATGCAGCAGTTCCAGCGTCCTTCTCGCTCTTGATCTTGTCACAAGCCTTCAGCTTCTCCTGCAGCCACCGCGGAGACCATGCCGAGTTTTCAGACGTGCCGGGCCTCGAAGTCCCCAACACCTGTGATATGAGCAATGATAGTGGTGACCAGCAATGATAATCGTAAGGACGATGAAACTAACTTAGAATAGCAAGGATTATACTGCAACGATAACAACGAATCTGTTTCACCCAAGGATTCTCGTCGTCCAGGCGGGCCGCAGGGCCGAACACGCCCCACGAGTCTCCGAGAAGAAAGCAACTTCAATCAACCCTGACACCCGTGGACCACTGAAAGACAAAACCCAAGAACACCGAAGCCTGTCAGCCATTTTTTGCATGTGCCTCCCATTCCTGAAGCCGCTTGTAAAGGAGTTTGTCCTGGCAGGGACACTATGGCCTTCCTGACCACTCGCCAGAAAGACCCTCCAATTAAGAGATACTTCGATGCTTCGCAACTGCAGAAAAAGATTGCATTGATCAGAAGCTTCGTAGATCTCATAGACGCCTGAGACCTGCAGCGCCCCAACCCCAGTCAAACCCTGCGGCCCAAACCGCGAAATCTCGGCTGCAGAAACTGTCGCAAGGGGGCGCATCAGGGGGCGTGCGCCTTTCCACGTAATATCCCAGACCTATTCGCGCTGCGTCTTCCTGGATTTGGCCCACTCAACATGAACGCCCACAACCCTGAAAAGTCTGGAACTCCAATGGCACACCAAGGTGCAATGTTCAGCACCTGCCCAACCGAGAGGTCTCCCTGGCTTCTTGCTGTGTGTACGTGATGGATGGTAGGAAAAGCTGGCGAGGATGGAATCGGATGGTAAAACAGCGGTGCCGGGCGCTGCCTGCATAACGGTTTTTTTTTTTGGCATTCTCTTTGCCTACGGCTACTGATCTGCGTAACGATCGCCTGGTGTCCTTTCAGTAGCATTTCGACAGAGCTGAAAGTAAGGGGATCCACAAGCCTGCGAGGCGTCTGTAGGAAGAAGAATACAAGTAGCGTGCTGCTTTCACTTGATGGAGACAGCACAAACATGAGCAGAATCGAAGGGGAAGGCCTGTTTTTCTAGGAACTTGCCAAGACGTGCCTGCTTCTCGACTGTGACCATGCCACTGCCGCGCAGGACGTCCAGAAACTGCGAAAGGCATTGCTTGACGAGGTCTGCAGCCTGCGGCTTCGGCATCAGCCCAGGATACTGTCAGGGATGCAAAAATGGGCATGCAACAGGAGCTCTGCATCTTTCTCAAACATCCTCTGCTCCCTCACCTATTTTACCCTTACCCGACGATACAATCCTCGCGGGCTCAGAAATAGCCCAAGGAGCATCCGAGCCACCCAGCCCCGCCTGCCCTGCAAGTTGAAGAACCCAGGTACCTCGTGGAGGCAGAAAGTGACAGAGCCAACAATCGCGTGCGCAAGTTGATGTATCTATGTCGCTATGTATCTCGATACGGAGGAGAGGCGTCCAAATAATGCACTGCTGCCTTTCGTGTGGTGCCGGGTGGTGTTCGGACGGTGAGGTCGGAAGCCCGAGGTTTTCAATTTCCATACACTACACACAGTTATTTATGCACGTCATCAAATGTCTATATGTATAAGATATGTATGTGTGTGTATATATGTTCATATTGTACTCTATGTAAACGTATATACATTTATTTTATGTATATATCTGTATGTATGTACGTACGAACACATACTCGTACTCATACTCGTGCTCATACGTACTCATCCTTGAACCCATACGCGCACGTATACTCAAAATCACATTCACCGTCACATTCAGACGCATGCTGATGCTCGTACTCGTGCTCATGATCATGCTCATATTCACATTTGCATTCTTACTCCTACTCCCGTATACCCATACCCATACTCATAGTCACATTCATACTCAAACTCAAAACATGCGCATGTTTATATTACGATGAATACTCAGATTCATAATCATAATCATATTGATATTGCCATATACATACATGCAGCTGCATGAAGCAACCAAGCCAACGAATAGCTGCTTAACCTCGTGACAAACTTACATCACAGAATGCAAAAGTACAATACGTATGAGCATACGTGCGTGTGCAGACTTGTACGTCGTTCCCTCTCGGTTCTTGCTGATGCACCTTTGAGATTCAGCGCAGGGCAACTGATGGAGATCGAGAACAAGGACGAACGCTCCATGGCTAAAGGCTACGGCGTCCTCCATTTAACCCCAAAAAAGTCACTGTCTATGATCGCCAGGATGCTGCTAGAACTGAATCGTACCGACTGACAACCGATTGTTGCGTACATGCACATACATATATATATATATATATATATGTTTACATATATGGTAACTCCATCTGCTCCTACCCACGGCCCTAAACCCTTCAAGCCTGTCTGCTGCGCCGCCCGCTTTTCGGGCAGCGGGTTTCGCAGGCGGCTGCGTGGCCGGCGGCAATCGCTTCCAGAAGTCATTTAGTATATCCAAATCGTGTTTGCAAACAAACCTTCTCGTAATCAATAACAATCTCTGAACTCCATAATCGCTTCCCCCTGCTATTAAACACCCCCTAATAATAAAACGCATTGAGCCCAATCCTCCCGAAATCATCCCTGCCCTTTAAAACCTATTCTGAATTAGGGGGGAAGGATTCGAGGCTCTAAATACCCTTACCCGGAGCACCGAAACCATGGTAAATTTCTGGTCGGACCGTAAGTGGGCGTATTTGTTCTTAACAACCCGGGCGTAAATGTGCGTAATCCTGAAATCCGGGTCTTTGTGTGGGATACCATATAGAGCCATCTATCCTATGAAATATCTGAGCCCCAAGTTATATCGGTCAACCCCAAATACCCCCCAAATTCCTGCTTCCCTACCTTGAACCCAAACCCGATCGTGCTGAACTCGATAATCCTGACCCGCAGCCGTAAAACAACCATCAATTCAACAGCCACGTCCGTAGAATAACCATAAAGTTTCGTAAGTGCACCCAGCAACCGTAAAATGACCATAAAAACCCGTAGAAAGACCATAAAGAACTATAAACAACCACAACACCATGAACAAAAAACGTCGTAAAGAACCAACATATTAAGATTCAATCATTCCCTGAGTTAATCGAAAACCGCTTTATGATAAATCAATCAACATGAACATTCTCGTAATCAAACACAAGACCCCTATATAACAATCTTTGCACCCCATGAACCCTGAACCCTACACCCTTTTGGCGTTTGCGTTCATCGTTGTCCGCCGGCGTTTTGCCAGCAGGTTCCGCCGACTCTTGTTCCACCAATGGAGCTTCTGTCAGGGGAAAAGACCCTGAGCTCTACGCAGCAACAACAAACCTCTTTAGACCCCTCAGCCCTGTGCCCCGTGCTTTCTGCAAACATTTGACTACATAAGCCTCCACATGTAACGTCACTGCCTCTGCTAAAATTTAAAATCTCAACCCTAAACTTTCAAGCCGTAGACCTTAGTTAACCTCTGCCCGCAGTCCCTTCGGGGACTGAACTCGCATCACAATGCGGGCAAATCATGAGGTCTGTCATGACAAAGTTTGTGATTCTGAAATGGGTTTGGACGACCATGGATACAAAGGCAATGTGGCGCAGATATCCACAGTGATGCAGGTTTTTTGGAACTTTCACGGCTATGATTCTGTTCCTGCCACCCCAACCTCGGAAACTTGCCTGCCCTCTTCCGCTTGCCCCACTGAGGTTGGCTTACTCATTCCAAGCGCCAAAACGTGTCACACCGACACTCCGCAGTCACATTGGATCGTAGAAGACCGAATGATCCAGCAACGAAAACTTTACGAAGTCCGTTGACCAAACCTAAGCACAGATCCAAAAGTCCGAAAGATTTCCTCAAGGTACTATCGATCAAACTAAGCTGACACGCCTAGCCCTTCCAAGCACCGTGGCTGGATGCAGCCAGCTAGATGCGTTCGAGAAACTGGCATGACCAACACGACGCAAGTCACAAGCAGGCAAACCGATGCGACCACTGCAAGCAACAGACACAAGAACGGCTGCAGCGAAAACAGGAGCCACACCATAATCAGTAGCGCGACGTTTGGAACAAGGACAACGAAACAGACCGACAACAACAAAAACTGCGGCAGCAGCAACAGACAGCACACTAACGTCGAGGACAGTACCAGCAGCAGTAGCGTCAGCACTTGAGTCACCACCATCACCGGCAAGCCGCACCTGCAGCAGCGACGGCAACAAATACCAGAAGTCTTTACATTGAGACAATGCGCGTGCACCAAGAGGGCGACAGCACCGCAAACATCAGCATCGAGAACACACGCGACAAAGCTGAGGTGATAGCAAGTAAGCTTACAGACAATGAAGCCTCTTGCGAAGCGAGACATGAGCTTCGCCAACCAGGACACACACGGATCGACCGCACTGGCTCTTTTTCTGCTGCGAAGGCTTTGGGTGGGCAAAGCTACAATGCAGCAAACGAGTCTCTGTGAACCATCCATGGAAGCATGCCTCTGCCAGTGTGAGTGATCCGAGGCCGAAAGATGTGTTTAGCAAATCTAGCAATCCGTTTCAATAAGCTTGCGATGCGAGACGAACATGCACGAAGGTCCCATCAGCGAGTATCCGCAGCCCCAAGACCAACTGCAAAGTCTCTGAACCTACTACATAAGTCTTCTTGAGTCTTCTTGTTGTTATGCTCTCAGCCTTGAGAGTCGGACTACCGACCCCAGCCCAGCCCGAAAGGGAACACATATTGAAAGGGATCTCACACTGACAGGGGCAGACTGTGCACTGTAATCTATGGGCCCCACTCACCTCCAAATAGCGGTGCAGGAGATCGGGCCACAGCATGTCGCCGAGTGCTTTTGGTGGTGTCGGTATGTAGAATGACTGAGGAGCACTTACGAGCACTTGCTTTGGGCGTCTGTGGCTGTACGGCCGTGCCGTTCCGGCTACTTTACAAGAGACAATCCTCGATGCGAGGTGAAGAATGCAAAAGATATGAAGGGCCTTGTGCCCGCCGAACTGTGAAATAAACTAGTGGTGGATGACTGCATGCTGATAGTTTCAAGCTAAACGGCTTGGGGACTTGCAATGCCAAGGTGGCTGTTGCTACAAATCAAGCGCTCTCCTCGTCTTCAGAGTCATCGTCCACATCACTGCCGTAGATATCCCACCTGAAGCAAGGACGCATTGCCTGTCTTCCAGGTCTTGCTGCATACACTACTACTACTACTACTACTACTACTACTACTACTACTACTACTACTCCTGCTACTGCTACTGCTATTGCTACTGCTACTGCTACTGCTACTGCTACTGCTACTCCTACTACTACTAATACTACTACTACTGCTACTACTACTACTACTACTACTACTGCTACTACTACTACTACTACTACTACTACTACTACTGCTAGCTGCTGCTGCTACTGCTACCACGACGGCTACGACTACCACTACTACTACTACTACTGCTGCTGCCGCCGCTGCTGCCGCCGCCGCTGCTGCTGCTCCTCCTCATCATCATCACGGTCAGCATCATCATCATCACAGTACGTAGTCACAATACGATTAGTACCAATAACGAAACTAACATTGCCAGTACTGACAAAAGCAAGGATGCTGACCATGATAATGCGTGCAATGATCGGAATAGTCATCATGATTCTAACTGGAAGAATCATACGGAGCAGACAAGTGTCGGGTTACTTCTGGGACACCGAGCATGAGGAACTTTCTGATCCGTGTTGGGCTCGGATTTTAGGACCCTCAAACCAATCAGTGCTTCGCATCAGAGTATGTAAGGCATCTGGAGACGCTTTTGCGACGCTATCGGCCTTTCTTCCTTTGTCCTTTTGCTTTGCCAGATTTTCTACTTTACGTTCAGGTAGGCCTTCCAAGACACATTGCTACGCGACCCTAGCATCCGGCCAAGCCACTTCTTCTCGTGAAGGTGCTCGAGCAGAAGATCCTGGTCTATATGACACAAACACCATGCATTTGAAAACCGGGAGTGCTGGGCCTTGAGCCTGCCGTCCCACATCCCACATCCCAAAACCTGCACGAGAGCGGGTCCTTGCGCGTGATCATGCCTCGGATCCGGCTCTGCTCGTCGAGGACGGGCAGATGACGAAGCCTTGATTACAGAATCACACAAGCGCGACGCGTGCAGAATGTCCTGTCCGCAGACCCCGAAGGATGTGATCTTCACTTCAGAGAGCCGTGGGATTCCTGCAATTTTGACAAGCCTGGAGGGTCTGTGTGTGACCTGCGGGGCCAAGTCGCCCGATCGAGCGGAAGATCGCGAAGCATCTCAGCACAGATGCCTGGCTGCAGACTTGACAGCCTTTCGGCTTCTGCAACACAGGTAAGCATCGGCAAAGGAAGACTTGATTTCCAAGGGGAGAAGGGCAGCCACAATTGGAAGAACCACATCCTACTGGCGAACGTTCAGTAAGGAACTTAGTACCATTCCTGTCCAACTGAAGTTGTACTTCAGAGACCACGAGACAGTAGAGGACTGCGAGAAGGGTTCGAATACAGTGTTTAACAAGTTGAGGCACGGTGAAAAGTCGTATCCGATAATACCCAGTATACGAGCTCCTGAAGTCTTCCGAGGCCATCAGGGCAAAGCATGTCCGTAAGTCACAGGGCTTGCTGCACTGACTCCAAGGCCGGTGACTGTGCAAAGCGCTAGCCGCGCCTTGTGTGGCACCGTATATGCTGCCCGGTTCATGTACGGGATGAGGTTGACCTGTGCAGATTGAGACTTCGAGTGGATTCCTGCACAAGGTCGGTGCTTGAGCGTGTCTTGCCCAAGATTCCAACACCAAGCAATATGTGATAAACAGGCTTTGTAAAGAGTCCATCATGGCCGGGAGTGGAGCACGTCCTAACGTAAGTCGAGATATGTCTAGCCGGAGCACAGATTAATGGTACGGACCGGAGGAATGGAGTCTCCCCCCGCCAACGTCAAGAATGTCAAGAAACACGCGCAACTTCTCGAAATGTTCCAGCAAACTGAACTCGAGTTTAGTGGGGGTTCATTGGATCATCCTCCCCTCCATGGTGCTCTGTGGCTCTACGATCAGAAGTGGGCTCCCCAAAACTTCACAAGGCGGTGAGTGCCTGCAGCATTCCGTAGCTCCAAAATGGCATACAGTCACCGAAGATCCTCTGAAAAGTCTTGTCTCGATCCCCATGCTGCGTCACGAATCTTGAAGACGCAACTCTGGCTCTGATTGGAACCCCCCTCGCCCGAAAGAGGTCGACCGGGCTCCTTCATCTCAATGGGTGCCTGCTTGTCCAAGTCCTCTTCGGAGATCTGGTTTAGAATCCTGGATTCCGCAATGATACCAAGCCAGTAGAGGGATCTTTACGGGGCTCTTTTGGTCCGTGTCGGGCTGTATTGCGATTGAAAGCGGTTCAGAGATTCCGCGGCTCAATCCGCCAACCTACAGCCTCGGCACCATGGCGTAACCCTGGTCTCGGAGCACCAAAGAAGTCCTCTGCTCATTAGCCCTGCAAGATTGGCCAAGCGTCTCGTCAGGCGAAAGCTTGTACACCATCGGATGCACGAGATCCTTCTGATCCCCGAAGGCGCCTCAGAGGCGGGTAAACGCCTGTGCACTACGAGATCTGACACAATCCACAGCAATAGCCACGAGCATTCGTGGCTGAGTTTCCAGCAAAATACTAGATTGTCTGATTTCTTAGTGTACTGTTCAAACACTTCCCTGAGTGCATGTGGCTTCAACACGGGTTCTAATACAGAAATCCACAACTTTAACCCTCTGGCACGAGACAAGATCCTCAACAAACATCTCCGACAGGCCGGTGCACTGTTCAATCACCGAAACACTGAACAAAGGGGACTTGCCTGCATTTTGGGGTAGCTGAACACATCCCATTCAAGCCGATTTCTGAGGGCCTGGCCCTGGCGATTGGCGTAAAAGTTAAACTTCTTGCCTGCAGAGGTCTGAGGCTGTCGGCTTGCAGATGGATTGTCTAGGCATCATCTTCCCCAGGACCTCGAAGACCCATGTCAAACACAGCGCCCCGAGAACCCTCGAGATATTTTCGCAAGCTGACTTACGTGCTTTCACGAGAACCGGTCCGGCCCCACTCCTATGTATTCAAAGCCTATAAAGCCAGCACAGCATGCCTTCGAACACGCCTGAGACAAGACCCCTAAGCCTAAACCCTAAGCCCTGCACCCGCTAGGCCTCTCTCCAGGACGTGCAGGAGCTCGCTGCGTCGGATGAGGCCCAAGAAGACACCCGAGGGCCTCGATGCGTCTCTAAGCCTCCTAGAGGGGTCCTGACTGTGGGTCAGCAGAATTCATGAGGGTTGTATTGCGAGTATGTTCGAGTCGCTCAGGCTATCCTAGCAGCTGTGAGAGCAAAGAAGGCGTTGATAACAGGACTTTCGGGGCTGTAAGCTTACGAGGGTGATTTGGGCTGACGCCCGAGATCAAAACTGTAATGAGCAATGGGCTTCTGCTATGGGACAAGGCCTAATCGGATTTAAGGGAGAAGCCGTGATGGCCAAACATCGATAGGCTAAGTATCCCGCCTGAGCCACTCAGTGCGAATAACAAAAAAGGAATCCAAGACAAGCCCAAATCAACCATAACAAGAGCTCCCATGCCTTCAAAACGTGCACACAGATCGACAAGGTCCCCGGCATGTCGATGATGGGAAACCCGTGATGGTTGTGACTCTCGTCCTGGCGAGAAGAAACCGATGGCTTTTTGCTCAGGTTTCGGAGCATTTCCGGAGCCAACTGTCAAATCGTCGTCCTGTAGCAATCCCACCAGCTGCTTGACGGGAGCGCAGGCTGGCAGAGTCTTGACTTCCTTGCGGCTTTCTCCGCCCTATGGCAGAAAGGTAATGCATGAACGCAGGGGCGTATCATCGGTGGGGCTTCTTGTGATACATGTAGAGCTGAACTCTCCCAAGATCTTCCCCGAGGCTATTAACAAAGCCCCAATGCGAGACTAGACACGTCGTTACGTGGCACTTCTTCTTGCAATCGGGTCACCCGGGCCATGATGTCCATGGCACGCAGGTCGAGAAGCTCCTGGTCGCAGCTTTTAAGGAGATTCATGTTAAGAGTTAGGAAATGTTAGGACGTTCATATAAATTACGATACCAAGTCCTAGAGCTTTAATACAGTTGGTAACGTAATCACGCTTCGCTTCAGTTGGACAATGGCGTGAACCCTAGTCCCGTCTCTTTAAGTCCTTTAAACCTGCCGCAGTCAGTTAAACTTAGCTGTGGGCAGATTCACGGCAGCTCACAGGAGGGAACTGGAAGGTGGCTTCACTCCTCAACCATGAACGCATGATACTTGAGGACGCTAGTGACCTGATAGTAACTCTTAGTTGCCTGTCTAGTATCCGGCTTACTATCCCTTCAAGCAGGATGCACCGCGCAGTTCTTTGAGACTTGTGTCAATTATCGGGTTAAAGCCAGGCAGCTTGGCTGTTGTGAGTTTCAATAACAAGCATGGCTTCAGAAGCTTGACAGAGCAGAAATGTGGGCCTTGCCACCCATTGGCTCCAAAAGGGGCACATGCCTGAGTCACTTGCCAGAAATCCGGATGCGTGGAAGAGAGCTTCATACTAACACCTACGCCTTATAACCTCAAGAACTCAACGGTACTCGTTAAGCACCTCCCCTGACCTACCAGTAGCCGACTTGACCGGGCAAAGATGCTTCAACTCCAGGTGCAGGTCGTAAATCCCCTCGTTGAAGAGTTCTGGGCGGCCGAGGACCAGGTAGGGCAACGATCCAGTTCGCTCCATTGTCTATCGTGCTTGGCTGTATTGTTTGGGTTTGGAGTTTCACGGTGTGGGGTTTTGTGGCTTGACCTGCGTGACCCTGTGGATCGGATCCTTGGTTGCTACACCAGTAGTGGCACTGTCAAACGACAGCTCGGAGTGTTCAGGATCGTCTGGACTTCAATACGCGCGGGAGGTCTGCAAGCTTCACAACCGACCACCAGATCATAGGAAATTGCCAGGTGGAGGCACTCAGCACCTAGTGAGCCCAAACGTGGTTCTGAATGTCAGAGACCTTGTCTGGGAGCCCCAAGCCCCATTCAGCAATTTGGGAAATGATTGAAAATGCGGCTGCATCACACGATGCTACTGCATAAATGATACCGTGAAATGATACCCTGAAAGCCGGGTAGGTTAGTATACTTTGAGAAATCGGCTGGGCACGAACATACAGTGGGAATTCCCCACGTGTCTGTTTCACTTTGCAGATACACCGGGACTTATGCACCAAAGATTCCGGAGGCGAGCCCTACCCCGGACATCACGGGTGAAGCGCACCATGTTACTGCCGTTTACAGCCTTGGGGGATGTTGCAGCTTCCAAATTTGAACTTACCAACATTCCCAAAGCATCGAAGACCTCGATCTTTGGGAAGCCCCCGGCTCGAGACGTTTCGGTATATCAGGCTTGAAGCCTTTAAGTCTCCATCCTGGCGTCGACCCACCCACTTGGCCAGCATTGTGGCGAGGAAGAGCGGCACGCCGAACTGGTTGTTGATGGTGCACTCCATCACAATAACCTCAGACGGCGGCATGACAGGAAAAGCCAAGGGGTCAGGATGCTTTGGTAAGCCAGAGCACTAAGAGAACCTCAACATGTCAACCCATCCTTCAGTAACCGACGGTAAGTTCTGCAGTTCTGCAAGTTCGGGAGCGCTTCGACATATTTCGATTTGGAGTCGAAAAACTAGGCCCGTTGCCGCGAGGAAGGCATGCCACTTTGAATGTCTACATGAACTTCTCAAGCCTGTGTTGCCTTGCAGCCTTCTCTGGTCAGTCATGCTTCTGAACGTGATGCGGACCATGATGCCAGTACCTACTGCAAGCGGGGCCTGCGGATACCTGCGGATGCTAGTTTTGCCAGGCTTATCGGCTTGGCTTGCAGAACAGAACCCGGCTTCGCGATGTGCTTTAGGACGAATGTCAACACGTTCCGGGCTCCCGCTGTCGAAGGACTCCTGAAGAAGCGGAGTATCCCCCTCACCAGTGGAGAAAACACCGCGACGAACCCTACCAGTAATAAGGTTGGTTAGCCCGAAAGCTCGCTTCGCAACTATCCTTCGCCTGTCTGCTTCAAGTCACGGAGAGCGAGATCGTAATCCGCCCGAGTCCAGATAACGCAGCAGCAGAGCCAACGAAGGCGTACTTGTCCGCATCGCTCTGAAGTCAAGACAACAAGTTCTCTCAATTCCTCTCTGATTTTCCTCTGTGGATAACTTCGCTGCCCCTGTGTTCTCGATTTGCGCAGGCCTCTACACTCCAAAGCTTAAGCTACGCCGCGAAGCAATGGGATGCAGCAGCACCCTCACCCGGGCAAGGCCATAATAACACACATGCTGCAGATATCATTCTTGGCTTTGTCTTGCCATGCAGATTCAAGAGGACATCCCGATGCGCGAAGATGTCTGTGTTGTTAAGTAGGGGTCTTGAAAAACGGCAGCTCGTGAGTAGACTGGCCTTGCTCTCCATCACTTACGTCCTCCTCCAAAAGCGCCACTGACTGCCCAAACACTGACACTTCCAGGGCCGGGCTGCGATGTGGTGCAGCATTCCAGCATAGTAAAAGCCCATTCCCAGAAGCTTTCCCCAAGCAGCGCCCAGGTAGAGCCTTGGAGTTTGGGCTTTGGACTCTGCGGTCCGGGCACGGGTATGTTCCGAATCCCGAAACTCAGAGAGACATCGAAGAAGAGTCAACAATCCTGCCAATCACGGTGGTCGTAGCAATCACGATAAGCAGAAGAGCAATTTAAATCGTGGACAGCAAGCAGGATTTGCAAGGTCCATAAGCACGAACTGACTAACCTGCAAAAGGCCATGCCCGAGGTGACCAACAACTGATCCCATACCGCACCTGTCGACCGTGCATCAGCCAGGAACATTGAGAGGCCGAAAAACCTGCCTCGGGGGGTCCTAAGGCTAAGCAACTGCCCGAGGCCAAGGAGCGAGGGTAGGAAGAGCCCGCTCGGAACGCCGGCGCCGTACCTTGGCTCTTTGGGCTCAGGTCAGGAGAAGCCTGTCCAGCCCACAACCCAGCGACCCGAAGCCACGAAGACTGATTTATGGTGACAAGTTGCGTCCAGCAGGCAATGAAAAATTGCACCGTGCCTGGCATCTGTTATAAGGACAGTACGAGGACCAAACTGGGCCAACTACAGCACGTTCCGGGGGTAGCCCTTGATGCATTTCAGCTTGCAGCTGGGGTGAGCACACCAGACGAGACTGGTACAATGCATTGCTCGGGCTTCTAGCTACAGTGGCTCATTGTTTCCGATGTTGTACAGCTACTCCCCAACGGCGATTCCAACGTTGAGCACATGCTGTCCAACTTGGTGCTCCACGAAGCAGCAAGACCTTTGCAGTGCCCAGCCCCAGCAAATCCTCGCGACTCTGAAACATGCCCCTGAACATGCTGCCAAAGATAGCCAGGATGGCCTAGAATGGCCATATCCGATACCGTCATTTCCTGGCAGACTCGCAAGACAGCTTTCGGAGCTGGAAGCATCCTTCACGGCCTTGTGAGTCTACGGTTGAAAACCGAGGCAGACATTCCAAACGCTTAGGATGCGAGAGGGTTTAGAGGTACAGTCACAGTTGTGTGCCAGGGTCCTGGTGGAAGATGGCCTTGACGCCTTCTGCTTGTTCAGACCACCTGCGCTTCAATGCAAGTGCATCAGGTTGAGGGAAATTTGGGCCTCGATGGGATCAACCAACAAACCAAGGTCAAGACTTCTCCTCGTGTCAAGTTCAAGCCCACTCCATTCTCGATCCGCCCTTTAGACATGGCTGGGTGCCGCACCACAGCGTCTGCTTCACAGAGCCGAAGACATTGCCCACGCCATCCATCAGAACCACAGGCACAAGGAACTTGATGGTGGAGACGACCTCGACGCTTCGCCGAGTCGATATCGGATGTGGAAGGTCTGAGGGCTTCAGGTCTGCGCTTGTACGGCTTGGATGGAAGTGACCTGAGCGCTCAAAAGCTTCGCCGACTGCACTATACTTTGGAGATGCGGAAAGCTTTAGGCTTCAAGGCGCCTTGTAACCTTTGATTCAGACTTCGGGTTTTCTTCACCCCAGGTCGCTTTTGTTGTTGGCCGCTGCTGGGCTTCGTCGGCTTCTGTTGCAGAGCTATCTGTCTGGAGCGAATGTCCAGGCTAGACACGCACCGTTTCAGACGGCTCGTCAACTTATGGCTGAATAGCTAGAGAAGGTCTCTTGGAGTCGGGGTGTCACCATCTGCGGGAAGTCTGAGGTGGCGGCAAAGGTGAGGACAAGGACTTCGAACCACCGCCGCCAGCCAGTGGGGCCAATGAACCTCATCCTCAAGGCAGGACTTGGGCACGCTCTGACAACGCAGTTTGTCGAGCTGCAATCGGAATAGACTCCCTGAACTTAAGCTTCCCTGCCCTGGCCCTCTCCACCAAATGTCACCTCGGAAGCGCCCGGAAGGTTCCCAAAAAAGCTGGAGACTGGCAAGGCCTTGCTTTCCATAGAAGCCCAGCTACCATGCTACCAGACTCGTTTGGGGCTTCGGGTTTCGGGAGTTTAGGGTTTGCGGAATCTCGGGCTTACGGAGTTTAAGGCTTGGGGAGCTTAGGGGTTTAAATTTAAGGCTTCGGGCTGAGGGTTTCGGGTGGTGAGATTCGGGCTTGGGGTTTGGGGGTAGGGAGTGGACGGTGTACAGAGTTTAGGGTCTATAGGGTTCAATGAGGCATAAGGGTGTGCGGGATTTCGAGGTTAGGGAGTGTAGGGCTTAGGGTTTAAGCTGCAGAGAATCTGTTTTGGAAGGAGTTTTAGGGCATACGGCTTGGAGAGTTTCGGGTTTAGGGCTGAAGGAACCCGGAGTTTAGGGCTTAGGGAGTTTGGAGTTTACTGACTTTCGGGTTTAGGGTTTAGGGAGTTTAGGGCTTATAGGTTTTACGGAGTTGTCGGTTTGGGGAGTTTCAAGCTTAGGGCTGAGGGTTTAGGGAGTGTAGGGCAGGTACAAGGTTTAGGGGGCTTACCGCCTTTACGGCTCAGCGAGTTCGTTTATGAAGGAGTTTATGTCTGAGAGCTTTAGGAGTTTAGCGCTTAGAGTTTTATAAAATTCGGGAAAGCCAGGTATGATGGGTTACCATACTGCTCTCTGCGTAGTTTTGGGATTCTTGTGGGAGCCAGGATTTGCATGGACTTACGATTCATCACAGGAAGTGCTAGTGCTAGCGGATGCCTGACTCTCGTGAGCTTCACGTTGAGCCAGTTGTACCTGCCAAGGCAAAAGGTGCGAAGAGTGAGAGATAGGAGGGTAATGCAACCAATGTGCTTGAGCCAAGCGGTGTTACCACAGCTGCATGACCCCTTCTTGATGCAGCGCTGCTCACGCTCCGTCAAAAAGCCCCGTAAACCCTCAACCATAGTTAGCCCTCAGATAACACAACACCCTGAGCCCGAAATCCCAAACTCGCATTCCACCAAATCTTGGCAAGTCGCAAGGCGCCCATCAAACCGCCGAGGATTCCGACTAAGGCAAACAAGGGAAGCTCCTCAGCAGGCAATGCTGCGGCGGAGTTTACATTCTTTTGACTTAGAGTTCTTGCGTTGACGGCTGATTGATGGATTGATTGAATCTTTAGGCTTATAGGTTTAGTGTGTCTATGAAATGAAGAGTAACTCCCCAGTCGCAATTCACACGCAACATGCTTTACCTCAAACCCAAACACTACGCCTAGATCCTGTATGCCTCGAAGAAACCGTCTGCAATCAGAATCCCTCAAAACAAACGTCCACCTGAAGTGGCATGTGCGGGTTTTAGACAAGTACTATAAGCACAAAAAAATCCTACCCCAAACCCCAAACCCTCGAACCCCAAGACCCGAAAAACTATGGCAACTGCCAAGGCTCCCAAATGGAATAGCGGAGATCCGGCAGCGCGCCGAACTCCAGGGGCACCGCCGAGCCCAGCATTCCCCAAAGACCCCTGGGTCTGGAGAGGGCTCTCCGTGGAGCTATGAATCAGGATTTAGGGCCTTTAGGAACTTTAGGCCTTAAAGGTCTCAATCATTGGATTTTGAGGGTTATATACATTCTAAGTGAAATCGTGACTGACAGCCTTGAACCACTTATTCGTGTCTACAAGGCTCCGCGAGATGCGAGCGGGGCAGATCTTTGAAAGCCTGAGCACGTGTCGAAGCCGGAGTGGAAGAATCGCACCACCAGGGCGGCACAGGCAGCAGCAACGAAGGTTTTGAGCATGATGTCCACCTCATACTATTATTACTATGATTACCACTATTACTACCATTATTACAACTATTACTACTATTATTACTATGATTATTGCTAGGTTTCCAGGATTTCAGTCTCGAAGAGAGGGGGGGGGCTCTCGCTGCCTCGGTTGCCTGCGGAGCTCCCAGGCAATGACTTCTTCGATTTTTGTCTGGGCCCAAGCCACGGAGCCCCCCCAACAAAGACAACCAACACGCCCTCTCATTTTGTTTGTATATAATTATAACAATAATACTAGTAATAATAGTAATCATGATAATAATAGTAACACATATATATATATATATGCACACACACACACACATGCATACACATGATACAATATAGTTTAATATAACCGGAGAGATCAACTTTGGGTCTGACTCAACTCTGCGAGGCCTGGTTGGGGGGTGCAGGATGCAGGGGCTCCTTGCGCCAGGCTGCGCTCATATGCGTGGCACCCTCCTCGATGGCAAAAAGGACCTCATTGCCACAGGGCACAACAGCTCGCCTCGGGCGCCTGCCCTGTTGCAAAGCTCGGGGTCTGGAAATCCAGGCATGCGCAAGCACCGATGCTTGGCTTGTTGCTGTTGGCCACGCCGGGAAGGTGTCTAGACGTGGGACCAGAAAGAAGGATGAAGGACATGAGCCATCATACTACACATTGGTAAAAGCTGGAGCCCTACCTGTAGCTCCAATTGCCGACGATGTTCACTGATTTTGTGGGGTGTTTGGTTCGGGGCTTGAGGTACTGCCCTGCCGCAATGGCATTGCCCAGCGGCGCCACCCACTGGAGCGCTGAAGGCGGCGGAGACGCCCGCTGCCGCACCAGCAGTCACAAGATCCCGCTGCTCCTGGGAAAGCAGGTGGAAGCTTGGACCAATTTGGGATCCCTTGATTCTAAACTCACCGAATAACAGGGAAGAGCCCTAAGTTCACTGCCCAGCCAAATCCAGCACAGTACTCTCATTGACTCATTGCGGAGCATCCAGCCAGACTTTCCCGAGTAAAGCCCAGCACATTTCGGAACTGATCAGCTTTCTTGATTTTGCTCACCATGACATCCTGAGGTAAACTGAAACAAAAGTTGCAACCCGCTTATAGTGCAGTTGGTCATCAAGATAGAGAGTGTAGCTATCGCGGTAACTGTCTGAATCTAGTTTTCTGCTTGCATCAGACAATTATTTTTGCGAACAGCCCCTTTTCGGACAGGATGCGCTCGCCTATCCCAAAGTGAGATGAACCCCAATTCTGAAAAGACAAGAGACCAAAACGAGCAAAGCAAGCTCTCGGAAGCTTCTGTCCTTGTCCATGTTTATCGGCCGCAGGCGGTTGGTCCAAAAGACCCGAGAGGTCCTGAACGTCGGCTACCAGACCGTCGAGGGGCAAGGGAGCTTTTCCGTCTTCGGCTGCCTAGGGCCTAGGGGGGAAAAGGGCTTTACAGGAAACAAACCTCGGGACACGTCTAGCAGCAGATAAAGTGGCACTTGGCGGTTTGGGCTTGGTTGTGTGCAAGGTGTCATTTCGCACTGTGGGCATTTCATCGACAGGTAGGTTGCTTATGTCCTGACGATTTGGGTCTTGCGATCTTGTCGCATGCGTGGCATTCTATTGTTGCTCCACGACCTTTCGCCAGAAACCTCTCCTATGTAGCATCGGCCTGAGAAGCCTTGCAAATCCGCCCAAGAAGAACTGTCCTACGGCGACACTTCCAATCCACCCCAAACCTTTCAGGCCACGATCTTGTAACATAGCTCTTGTGCCGGGGAACAGCGACCCGCAAATGGCGCCACTGTGGATCATCGGTCCTTCCTTCAACGTCGTGACTTTGCAAGCGATAGCAGCTTATGTCCGCTTGAGCTCGGGAGGCTTCAGCCGGAGACGTACACCAAGCCGGAACCCAACCTCCTAAAAGTGACCATCTATGCTCGGAAGACACACTGCAGGGCTTCGTCACTGAATGTAACGGTCCGGTAAATGCCTTTCTCACGGAGTTCCGAGCAGTGCACCAGATAGGGCTTCTTGAAGCTGGGGACTCATGTGATTTAGGCATCCTTAATTATAAGCGAGATCCTGGTTGTGTTCCAAAGCTCCCTACATGTCTTGCAACACCCTCTTGCGAAACTCCCCCCACCTTGCCGCAAGGCAGGCCGGCCCCCACGCTGAACATCACGCCGACCTCAGAGTCTGCCGCAAGGAGGTCTCCCTCTGGAGGCCTAGTTGTTTTATGTCGTATAGATACTGCAGAAAGTATAGAAATCTGGGAAACCTCCTGCATTCCTTGTTCTGTTAGTGAAAAAGTGGCGGCTGTATCAAGAACTACCTGTCAGTGGCCTGCTACTTCAGGTTCTGCTGAATCGTCAGGTTGGGGACTGACCGCGCTTTTGCAAAGCAGTCTTTTCTCGGGGTTGAGTGCTTTGCACAGGTGCTTCCGGACTTTGCTCTGAGTTCGGGCCCAGGCCTGTCCTTCACCGGCGCTTAGGCCCGAGCCGCTTTAGCCACCAGGGTCTTGACATCCAGCATCCGGGGCATGTGAATACCTCAGAAATGCAAGCTTGTGCTGTTTGGGATTCCGTGTGCACGACGAGGCATCCGGCACAGGATTTGGCAGTTCTCCGACCCAAGCCCTGGAGCAACGCCCCTCAAGAGATCGCTAGAATCCCAAGTCCTGTCACTCAGCAAAGCTCCTAATTCAGCAACCGTGCTCTCAGCCTTTTCTTCTCGCGAAGACAGGGTCGTGTCTGGCCTCATTGAGCCGCCATGGAACCGATCTAACTACTTTCGCTTCATCCGAGTGCCTTAAGGCCACTTCCAGCCAGAGGCCCTCAAAGGGCATCCGTAGGCCAGCCGAACAAGGCCAAGGGGAAGTCGCCGTACATCCCTTGGCTTGCTGCAACTGGGTAGCAATTCGTTTATTGCGAACAGCCATGGTTCACAAGATGGGAGTGTAAGAATTAAGGCACCCTTGCCCGTGTAAGCGCTACTGTAGACTCCGAAGGAAAGTCATCCCAAATTTGGGACCCCTAAAAAAATCTAATCAGCTCACAGATGGCCTAGTTCTTTTCAACACGAGGATCCACTCTCGAAAGGCTTCGATAGGCCGATGCCTTCGGAAACAGTCATGTTATGTTAAGCCAGCCAAGTCCGAGTTCAAAGATGAGGGGCTCTGATGTACAAATCTTAAGTGGCAATGAGGATGAGTACTACAAGGGCCCCACTCCTTTCTGTTGAGAAGCCCGGCATAGTGATGCCGGGTGTCGCATCTCCCCGTCACCGAGCTCGGGGTTGAACAGGACGCCTGTTAGGCGTGAACTCCCTGTGCAGTTCCTCTTCCACAGCATCTGGTTTGGGGCAAAAAAGAAGACACGACCTTCGTTCGACCTTCGAGACTTCTCAGCTGTGTCGCTTCAGACCAAACTGACGACGACAAGCATGAGACCCTGAAGTCAATCCAATTTTCAAGCCGCACTGACCAGAGACATGGTAGGTAGGTTGGTCTACTGTTTTTTGAGCTTTGGCGACTCCGGACACTCTGTGGTCCCGACATGCCCGCCATCCGATCCAGCCTCGCCCGGGAAATGGGTAGCTCTTCATGTAGGCGCCCACCTGTTGGAGCAAGGGGGCCGAGCGGGGCTACCAACAAAACCAACCGGGGCTTCAGCCCTGTAGGGACTGTTGCCGGCAGAACCGAAGCGAGAGGCCTTCCAGGAAGTGTCCACTGTGAGGCTCAACACCGCACGGGTTTCTGGTTCAGAGCTGGAGCTCGTGAGCAGCAGGTATGATGCTTTGCTTGATGTTGCCCGAGCCCACAAGACGCCTCAAGTCAGAAGCCAGAAGTCTTGAAACCTGAGAAGCAACCAGCCTTCGGAATTGCGCTCTCTTTGGAGGGGTTACCGTTGTCCGCTCGATTTGCGGGATCTCCGAAGCTATACCTGGGTTTGTGGGCAAGTGCGGCTGGCAGGAAGAACGAGCTTGAACGCTCCTGTTTACGCAAGCAAGCTGGATCCATCCCCGGACCACAATGCGTGCTGTGCCGTTCTGCTTTTGCAGGGACCCCAAGCCCGAAGAAACCCTACACCCTAGGCCCTAAGGTGGACATGGACCGATCCCAAGCAAAACCAGCAAATCCAGGGAGCTGGTATTTGAGGTACACAGGCCCCGAGGCGATCTCCGACATATCCAAGGGCCTCCGCATGTCTCTGAAAAGTGGGACCCTACATAACAGTCATAGTAATAGTAATAGTCAAGTAATCAGAATAGTAATAGTAATCGTAATAGTAATGGTAGTAGTAATAGTAATCATGGACAACCTCCCTTGCAGGATCTTTAGTATAAACAGACCTAAGAGGCGGAGGGGCTGTGCCGGTACATCCAAAAGTCCAACAGCGGCAGCAGCCCAAGAAACCACGCGAACATCCTCCAATCCCCGCCTCAAGAGCCGGGGCTTTGTTCATAGTGGAGTTTCAAACACTAGTGCAAACCTCTCGCGAACTCGTCACGGATGAGAAAACCCAAACAAAACACCAAGATCAGCCAAGAAGCCCTAAAAACCCTCTCAACAAGCTAGGCCTCGCTAAACCCCAAAAGGCCCTAAACCCAGTAAAGCCCCTTAGACCGGGCAAAGCGAGGACAGGCGGCGAGTTCTCGTCGTCCACCGCCATCACTCCATCGGCCGGGCTATCGAGCTCCAGGCCTTCAAACAAGAAGGAAGCAAGGGACAAGCAAGGGACCCTTTTAGGGCCTCTATAGGGTTTAGGGTAAAAAGGGGTTTCGGGACAATTCAATGGGGGTCTTACTACAAGGCTCCATCTATATACGGATTTCATTCCGTCTGCAGGTGCTCTCGCGTTTTACATGGGTTTCACAGCTGAGCTTTGCAGGGCGTCGGGTGTTGCGTGCGTGCGTGCACAGAAGGATCACGGGCAGATTCTGTTGCCTTTCGCATGTCACGGGCTGCAAGCTCCCCGGCACGCCATCCATAAGTTACAGACTGCTGCGGAGTTTGTGGTGTCGGTCATGCTAAGAAGCAACATTCGCTATGCCGAACTGATAAGCTTGAATCAATGTCAATGTTCCCGGCACTCGCACGTCTGAATATACAAGAGCAAACACGACATGCTCTCGCCTTCCACCCAGTTCTGCATGGCGGTAAGCGCAGCCTCGGTCAAGGACGCTGCTCGGCTTTCACTTCCGAGTGGTCTGTCGGGCTGAGTCGGGCTGATGTGTCGTGGACACAGGTTGCGTGCCGGACTACTTGGGGGTTGAAGGCAGTTAGGAGCCGTGGTGGGCCTGCAGCTTGCAGCTGACTTCGAAGTGTGCGCGCAAGACTGCTTAGGCACAGTCCGTCAGGTACGACAAATGTGGAGGACAAGCAAGGGTCGGTTTCGATGCCTTGAACCACCACATTTTAGAAGCGCTTCCCTGACTCGCTCTGGGCCCCCGGCCTCCCCTGAGGGGGCCATGATGCCCAGCCTCAAGCTCTGCATGCTCTTGGACTTCGCCAGCGTCTGTATCGCAGACCTTCGGAAAACTTTGTCAGCCCGACAGTCGAGCAAAATCCCAGGGAATGGGCGACACTGAGTTGGCATAAGCTCTCGTTACAGCACCAGTAATCGTGGTAATTGTGTAGCTGCTGTAGCCGTAATCGCAGTATTCTCCTTCTTGAACGATTAGAACTCTCTGCGTCTGCGTAACACGGGCTGCCGACTGAACTTCGAAGCTCCGAACCGAGTCACCTTGTGCTCCATGACCGGAGGCCTGACCTGAAACATCCTGAAACCCTGAATGCATGTAATACAACACCCGGCAAAGCTCTGCCGCCCTTTGGACACCCTTCCTTGTGAAGCCGCGTGTCTATCCGTACCAAAACCACACGGGGAGCCCTCACTGTAAGCTCTTGAAACCCCAAACTCACGTCAAATGCCTGACCCTATAAACATAACACTATCAACCCGAAATCCCTATGCAGCCCTTTGATACCCTGATTGAAAGCACCGAAATCCTGAATCCCGAAAACCCACGACAGTTAATATTTAACAACCCCCTAAACCCTAAACCATACGCATCCCCATACCCTCACCCTTCCGCCGCCACAAAGAAAGAAAGAAGAAACACAACACACCCAAAACCCAAAACCCAAAACTCCATAACCCCCAAACTCCCAGCCTCAGCTCCTCGGCCTCACTGATCTCTTTTGGAGGCGTCAGCCCTGCCGGGGCCCCGCCCGCCTTCTTCTGGGCCATCTCCTGCCTCGCAGCTTTCGTTTTTGGAGGCTGGGTGTCTTACGAGTACAAAAGCTTTTTGTAATGACTTTTCCCAAGGTATACAGGGCTTTTCTATACAGGGCTCGTCTGTAGGGGAGTATGGTATGGGGTTTTGGAGGGTTTGTATGACTTTGGGAGTGTAAAGCTTCAGGAGTTTAGGGCTTAGGAGTTTTGTTGGGGGGTTCGGCGGTTAAAGTTTAGAATATAACGGTTTCAGGACTGGGATTGTCGGATTATATTTCATGTGGCGACATGTACCTCTGCTTTCACAAAACAAGCCCTAATCCGTAACCCCTAAACCCCTAAAGCCCTAGAACCCTAAAGCCCTAAACTCCTAAACCCCTAATATTAATAAGCCCTAATCCCCTGAACCCTGAACACTAGCGCGGTCCTCTCCCATCCTGCCAGAAACTCCGAAGCCAGCTCGACGGGCGGCGCCGCCCGCCGCAGTAGGAGCCGGGGCGATCGAGGCGCCTTCGTCTCGAAGAGAACAGAACCCGGGTTTCGGTTCCTGTATACGGATTCCTCTCCGGGTTGTTTCAAGGGCATGGTGGTTTGGAATTTGAGGGTTTAGGGGCTTCGGTCTTTTCCATGCAAAGGGGGGCCTTGCAGGGACTTGTGAAAAACTTGAGGGTCTGTGAGGCTTTGGGCTTTGCTTTTTCGGGCTTACGGTCTTGGGTTCTTATCGGACTTCGGAACATTTATTATACGGACCCATTACTAAGAACTTGCTTTTGTAGATAAAAGAGAACTTTGGGCTTGCGGGCTTGGGGTTTAAGGTTTGGGGGTTTGTCCGGTCCCGAGTTTCTTGTTGGAAATTGAAGAGAAGTCGCCTGCGCTGGCCTAGGCCTAGGATTCCGGCTCGCGGCTTATCAGACTGTGGCTGCTCCAAGGTAACAGATGTCAATGTTCTTGTCGGGACAGAACTTAAATAGCCCAGGAAGGAGGATTTCAATCCTCACAGCGAAAACGTGTTCAAACCAGTCGCTAGCAGCAAGGTTCGGACCAGCCGAACAAGCCTTATTGCACGAGACAATACCTCAGCTTGTAGAACCTGCTCCTTTGCAAGGTGCCTGGTCAGTGCTTAGAGATCCTCGGTGAAGGTGATTAAGTTTCGAAGCGTTGCGTTCAAGCCGCCAGCCTTGTTCTGACGAGGCCCAAGAAAGCAATGTTGCACCAGTGACAGGGCTGCTAAGGCCAAAAGCAACTGGCGCAGCTGCATGGCGGCTGAGGGCGAAGCACTGACACCAGGTTCTAGATCGGTGCTCGGACAAGACTAGTGACTAGGACCACCCTGCGAGTACAACCGCGAAACCCTGAAGACTTAAGCCCTCCGGTTCAGGGACCTTCTGCGGCAGGTTGAGGCCAGGGAACTGTTTTGGCGCGTTTGGGGTGCTCGGGGTTAGAGCTCAGGTGGCTTCAAGTTTGAGCTTCAGCTTTCCGATCTGTCCATGATGCTGCAGTAGAAGCCAATAGACAGACTCAAGCATGTAGCTTGTGCATCCAAATGCTGCGGACATGAAGCCAAGGCTTCGAACATGTTGGCCAGAAAGCCTCGAACCCTGAGCCCGCGACCGCGAGCTTTCCAGCCGTACATGTACGAGTAGAACTAATGATCCGACCACGATGACTTGATGCTAAACAGGCCGATTGCAGACCAAGGGGACAAAACCAAAAAAAACAAAACCCTCTTTGAGCCCTTCCCGAAGATTTGCCCCGGTGGACCGCAGGTCACTGGGTTTTGGCCAAGCCGCCGTTCAGGAAAGACTTGATCTCGGGGATTCCAGATCCAGCAGCCAAAGGCTCCACGAAACAGACGCAGAAGCCTCTTGAAGGCTCAGAGGCAGGGGGCTACGGCTAGGGGTGGCTAACGTCGCCGGTCGAGTCTGCAATGCAAGAGTAAAGGCTTGGGGGATGTGACGTGGCGAGTCAGCCGTGTTGCAAGTTCTTTTCAGGAAGCTTCAGTACAAATCCGAGTGCATTCACTTCGTCAAACGACGCCTCGTGCAAAGGCGCTGGTATTACCCGAAGACATGCGCATGTGAATATCAAATAATTCCGAAGGAACACATTTTTGTTCGATGTCGGGTGGGGTAACACATATTGCGTGTCGGTAAGGTAGATTCATGAGGTAAGGCATTTAGGTAACCTCTTGGTGCTTCCGGTTTCAGCATACAAGCTGTGCCTGGCAGGTTGTTCTTGCTACATCTAGGACAATATCCGGGCTTTGCTAATCGGACTCCGGTTTGGGGGAGTAGATTATGCCATAGTCTTAACAAGGACCCCCGAAGAATAGCACTGCACTATTTTATCCACGCACATTCCGACACCAAACGCCTCAATCACTAAAACCCGAAACCAAACCCTAAACACTACAACGTTCCTACCGCTGCCCAACCCCTATACCCCGAACACTCGCGGCCCTCGGAGGCTTCGGGCAGCGCAGGCGGGAACCGTATGGCACAAAAGGCTCAAAGGATCAACCCCAAAACAGCCCACCGCTAGACCGTCATCGTCCATGGTCCATGACGGAAAAGTGATGACCGTGATCCCGGGTTTGCTCTCCAATGTCTGCCCATACTATTAGCATCTGCAAGCCACAGAGAGCTGCATGCTTGTGTCAGAACGTGGGCGGTGCGGCACAAGACGCCCAGTTCCAAGGGCAGAGACACGTGTTGCAGCAGACAGGCCAAGATTGGAACGCTGAGCCCGTTATACCTCGAGACCCACTGCTTCCAGTGGCCCCGTACCACCAATTTCCATGCCATTTGCGCCAGCCTGTCTGTTTCGACCCTGCTGACTGCTTTGGGCTCTCCGAGCTCTGTCCCTGCTTGCTCGGCTCGGGCCGGTCCAGATCGCGGGCAACTTCGCTGATGTCCGAAGATGTATCCAGGCAAGACATCAAGTTCTCCCGGCTAAAGGTGATTCCAACATTGATTGCTGTAGATTTTGGCATCGAGACTAGCCACACCGTCTTGCAACGGTTCTGTCTCAGTGACCGGCATCTGAATCACGCTTAGCCGCTAGCATGTGCAACCACAGCGCCCCGTCCGTCGCGGCAATCTATCTGCGAGCCGAGCCTACAGTCTTGCTCGGGCAGACAGGCAGGCTCCTTCCCTGAAGGAATCTCAAAATCAACAAGCCAAACTATTCATGTCGAGTTCTGAAAACGAGGCCTAGAAAGACTGTCGCACCTGCCACGCTGGCCAACACCATGCGAAATGCCAAGAAGACGAAATACCTTAGTGCAGCATGCAGCGGGTCTCGACGTCCCTAAGAGAACGGATGAAGTGTTGCTTGCGGATGGGTTCTTTGTGGCTTCTTCAAACTTCTCAGCTCTCGGAGTGCTACGATCGCTGGCGGTGCTCGCAAGTGCTCGCAGCTGGCTATCACTCCTGAAACGGCCGATTGAATCCCGGACCTTCGATCCGAACCCGGGGCAAGCTTTGGATCGGCGTCGCAGTGATGTACGTGCAGCTCACACTCCGTCAATTCTTGGCCGAGGGTCGTCGAGGCCCAGTGATCGCTGGCCTTGATGCTGGATTTCCTGATCTGGCTGCTTTTCAAACGCAGTCCCATAAGAGAAACTCACCAATAGTTCGCCAAATCGGAGTATGGAAGTCTGCCTAAGCCGTAGGTCCTGCTTCATACAACTTCCTTGCTTGAAGGTGTATAGCTGAGCTGAAAGAGACCTGTCTGATGTGTCAAGCAGAACCGTAACCTCCGCAGAAACCCCAAAACGTTGACTGGCGTCAGAAGGAAGAACTCCAGCTTCTGAAAATAACCCAGGCCCAGGTCGATCATCGAGGCAACGAAGCCTCGTAGGGCCCGCAGGGATGTTGATAGAGATAGCTTTTGTAGAATATGCATAAAGTAATATAGTAGTATGAAACGATGTATATACAAGAATACACTTATAACGATGTAGATATAAACACCTTTGAATGTAGGTGTAAACTACGAGCCTACATTGTAATCTAAGCATAAATATATGCGAGCATGTACGTTGCTAGTCAATTTCAAACCGAATACGAGCTTCATGCAGGATTCCACTCCATGACCGATTGTGGAGAATCCTCTCACTCCAAACCACAGGTGGCCTGTGCTAAGCCCCGCTAGGCAGATGATGAGCCAGCGGATGATACCCCGGCCGTTCTGCCTGCAAGAAGGCGTAGGCTTAGAGACTTGCAATCTAGAGGGGCTTCAATTAGTGCTTCCAGGCTTTGCTTATGCCTGTAGCGGCCCCGCATTCCCCCTTTTATGAAGGCTCGGAGACAACGCCACTGCACTGGGTGGTTGTCAAGCAGGCAGGGAAACCTCTGCGATAAACAGACTTACATTGCCGGGACCGAGCTATACCCCTGGTAGATCCCCCGCACCGGGACACGGCCTCCAGAGGCTACCTTGACACGGCGAGATGGATACGAACGAATCTGCATGCACACACGCACACACACTTCTGTATTGGTAAATTTTCTAGTATGCCTCTGTGTTTCTCAAATGTCCGTCTGTCCGTCGCTTTGTCTCTCTGACTGCATCTGTTGCCTGAGGAGAGTCTATAGATTCTGCCTGCAGTCTGTAGGCCAAGCTCGAGGGGCACACAAGCATCGCGCAAAGAGGCGTGCAAGGCTGCTAAGACCTAAAGCATCTCAGCCTCAGCACGAAAACGGCTGCAATCCCGAGTGCAGAAGTCATTTAAAGAAGCCTCATATCCGGATGCCATGGATCCCGAGACTTCCGAGGCCTAAGCCGCTTCCCAGCCATTGCAAGACAAGGAACTCTGACCCAAAGTTCGGAGAAAGCAGTTCCCCTGACTCAGCGCCATCTGCTGATTGTTCACAAACTGCATAATCATGGGGCTCCTCAGCATACTTGGAGGGGCCCAGAGGACTTAGCAAGTACATCAGAAGTAGGGTAGGAAGTACTGGCAGCCGCAAGTAGGGCTTTGGGCACTGAGGCCAAGCCCAGGGCAACTATCTCCCATCTCTACGCAAGAGATGCAAGTACCAGGTTCTCAAAGGGCTCCCACTCTCACCCATTTCTACCCTCGGATTCAACGGTAACGTAGGACTTAACTGCCTGGTGCCGAGCGGGGGCAGGCTCGAGCTAAACTTGCCGAGCTGCTCGTGAAGGTCGTAGTCCAAACCTTTCTTGGCAGTCCGCGGCTGAGTTGGCGAGTTGACACTAAAAGCTTCCAGATGTTTGCGGAAGCTTCCAGGTTGGAGACGAATAAGTCAGGACTTGATCTTCGAGTCATCTGCGACGCTTAGGAAGTGCCCTGCCTTCAACCTAAAGTTGAGCGAGAATTGATCGAAGTGAAGACTTGGGGCTTGTGGAACTCTGAGCTGCGATCCACGTTCAAGCGATACTCCGCACGGCTTCGTGCTACGAAGCGCTTACTCGAATCTCGAGCTGCAAGGCCACGAACATCCCGATTCTTGCAAGGTAGAGCCCGCAACGGACCGAAACTACAGCTTTCTTGAAGGCAGTTTCCAAACTCCGAGAACCGTATGCAAGAATCCGAGACCAGGAGGGGAATACCAGTGCCTGGAGTGTCGAGAAATTCAAAAAATCTCGAGCCGGGCCTAAACTCTTGCACTTACATAACTTACATGCTCAACTGCCCGGAATGCCCCACAGCCTGAAATGGACTCCTTTGACTTGGCCGGGAAGCTCTCGGTACCCGGTGGAGGGCTGTGGCAGCGGCTAAACGTCATCGCTGCCCGGGTGCCGTCCGAGTTGTGGCTGACAGGGGCAGAGCTGCGTAAGGTTCGGGGTTGTGGAGGTTGCGATAGGGATGATGGTGATCATCGTCAATACCACTTGTTGCTGCAGTGTATTGGTTGCCATAGTGCCCTGCCTCTCTTGGCATGGTGGTGACACCGTGGGAACGTGGGGCGGCTCTACAAGTGGTGGTTGACTGCGTGCTTGTACGAGCAAGGTTTGAACTTATTCGGGTAATAGTACGAGTACTCTTATCATACTCAGTATAATGGTTCTTACTTGCTATTCTAGCACTATCTTTTATAGTTATACTTATAAATATATAAGTACAATCATTAATTTATAGATGTAATGGTGTTTTCTACTTGTACCAAATTATTCTTACAAGTATCATTACAATTAGTCTCCTGATTATTGAGTATTCTTACTATTATCACAGTATAGTATCATTTTAATTGTTCTTCCTAGTTTTCTTATCATTTATGTATGTATGTGTGTGTATCTATATATATATATATAATATATGTAGATACAGATATGGATACAAGCAGAAGTATTAGCGTAGATATGGATATAGATACGAGTGCTCAGATATAGATGTTGATGTAGAACAACCAATTTCGCTGAGGTCCCCTACTCTCCTTTCAGCCAATGGGTTGTGCCGAATCTGGCCCGTAGCTCATACTCCAGCAAGACCATTATGTCAAGTAAGCTACCAGCACCGTCGGTCGTTCTCTTCTATCTTCATATGTAGAATTTGATTTTGCCCGATCTACAGGGAATCTGATTGCTCCTGCATTTTATGCGTTTTGGGGATCAAGCATGCTGCTTGGGTGCAGGTGGCAGGAGAACCCCCGACTACCTTCGATCTTGGAGGCTCGTCGGTGGAGCCTGCGACACTCAGCTTGTCGGCACCTACTTCTTCTTCAACTCCAAAGTTTAATCTCGGGCATCGCAAACCGGGAGCCCCAAATCCTCGCTGTGCTACCTGGCTGACTCATCTCCCCTGCGCCCGTTCGGCCCGTTCGCGGCGAAGTCTACCTCGGCAAAGACGTGCTCTAGCGGTGCTGTTTTCCGTGTTCAATGGTTTTTGCAACTTCTTGGTAGTTAATAAGTGTATGTAATCGGATTCTTAGGGCCTCGCCCTTCAGCTCTGGAGAGCGAGGAAAATTCGAACCGTCACTTGCATACTCAATCCGTATTAAATCCTTATGGACCTTGTTCAAGTTTTGGGGTCGATGCCTCAGAAGAACTTGGGAAGCATGACCGGCTCATCATTGCCAGCGTCGGTGCTAGTTGGCAGGTTAGCTAAGGTGTGACTTCGAGTTTCAAGTGTCGCAAGGTCGGTCCAAACGCAGTGTATCCGTCTTGACGTTTTTCAAAGCGGGTCTTCCACAAAACCTTCGATCAATACATTCAATGTGGAGTCCAAGTTTCAGACCATTGCATGTCGAAGGTGATCGAATGCAAAAGTCCAAAATGCCGCCGCTACAAATGGAAAAGCCGGCTATCTCCGTTAGCCCCGAAACGGTGGAGCGCAAAGTAGCCAAACATAAGCAAACTAGGAATCATCGTTCACGCCTGATCATCAAGGCTGAACCCTTTCTTTTCCGCAACCGGGCCGCCACAATGTCACCACAAACCTCCTCGCCCGCCATGGCTCCGAAGGTGGAGTTCTCTGCCGTGGTTCTGGCTTCTCTCGAGTAACTGTTGTGTGCGGGCTTAAGGTGTGGACAAGGTTGTATGCTGGGATACAGGGTGCATGAGTCATGCTAGTGGTGTGGGTGCATTACTGGATGGGTGGGTGGGTAGCAGGGTTGGCAGTTGTAATTCAAGCTGGAAAATCGGCGCATCCGAGTTGATGGCTCGCGTGTCTAGGGCTACCACAAAGGATCGGTTGAAGAGGAGGAAACAGGAACAGGAAGTAGAAGTAAAAGCAAACTAGCAGAAGTGGTACAAGTAGCACTAGTAGTTGTAGTAGTAGTAGTAGTAGTAGTAGTAGTAGTAGGAGTAGCAGTAGCAGTAGCAGTAGCAGCAGCAGTAGTAGTAACAGTAGTAGTAGTAGTAGTAGTAGTAGCAGTAGCAGTAGCAGTA
>CAJNDV010006225.1:78617-90579 GCA_905221635.1 Symbiodinium sp. CCMP2456 | reverse complement strand
TATATATTTTTAATTCAAGAAAAATAGAACCTAAAGATCGATAATATAAAGAATTCATATAATTTAAAGAAATTCATAATTATTTCATATCTCTATTTTTTAATTATATAGAGAAAAAAATCATTTTTATAATATATATATATAGATTATTATTAGAATTTATATATATCCAACAAGAATTTATATTATTTAAAATATTCTTAGAACTACATTTCTCATAATAAAAAGAAATTTAGAGATAAGATAAAATTTTCAAAATTTTTTTAAAAAAAATTGAAAATTTAAAAATAAAGATATATAGATAGAAATTATTCAATGAATATATTATTTTCCCTTCATTATAAAATTAATTAAAGAATATAAAAAATCGAATAGAGAATCATGATCTTTATCAAAGAACCATCAAGATATCAAGAATTTTTCTATGAAGAAAAAAATAAAGGAAAGGTCAAAAGATAATCATCATAAGTTTTAGCAAATTATTAAAATATTACATCTATTCTGAGACGTATATATAAAATTGGCACAGTTCATAACGAAACATAAAAAAAAAACCTATGAAGCAAGCCTCATAATGTTCATTCGGTATTATTATTTCCAAGTGAGCCGCGGTTGTAGGATAATGTATGATTAATTGAAAGAGAGGTTGAACGTCGTCGGATTTAGAGTTTGGGGTGCAACATTTCAGGCTTCTATAAACGGAGTCCCCCCCCCTGTAGAATAGAGATAAGGAGCAGATGAAGGAAAGAGCTGAGAACCCAAGCAAATGTACAGGCAAAGGCCAGCCAAGTGGAGAACCTAAACCCTGGGCCCTAAACCCACATGCTTGCGACTGCAAACCGACCTGGCGACTTCTCGCTTCAGACACATTTTGAACAGCATGCAACAGCCCTAAACCCTAAACCCATGGGAAACTGACAGCTGCAACCACGCAAGACGACTTCACTTTGCTGCACACATACATGCACCGACCTCCCGTCTCAAGGTTAGTGACCACCCAAGACAAAAACAACGTTACCAAGCTGGCTCTGTGCGAGGAGTTTAGAGAGTTGCAGGGATCCGTCTAACATTTCATCTCGAACCGGCATCCTCAAACCGAAGACCGCTAGCTAAAGTAACGCGTAAGCATGTCGAACTTCTTCACGAAATAGAACTCGTAACCTCTTGTGATACACAAGCTATTCGCGAGTGCGACGTATTGCTTCTGGACGACCCCCTTATCGTCATGCAATAGAAGATGAGTAGTTAATGGCATCCCCATCCCCAAGTAGGCCCAGGAACTTTTTGTTTACATAGACAGAAACATCTCCTGCTCACTTCCTCGTATACTTTAAGCGGATAAATACATGGCGTCGCCATTAGATATCATGCTTTGATGTGGTTCACGCATCAAAACCACCCTGAAGCCCAAAAACTACGTTACTACACTCTTAGTACCTACCTGCTTGCTTGTCTCCCTCTGCCTGTCTGCCTGCCTGCCTGCCTGCCTGCCTGCCTGCCTGCCTGCCTGCCGCCTGACTTTCTGCCTAACTACCTACTTCCCTGCGCCTGCATGCAATCATACGTATGTATATGCATCTATATGTATATAGGAACACACTCACACACACACACACACACGCGTTCATATGTGCACATGCACATCCTGCGTTATATGCAGGATACGAAGTTGAATCTTGCAGAGCATTGTTGACTCGAAGATAACTACAATCAAGCGGATTTCAAGGGAAAAGAAACCTTCATACCGAATATGGGAAAGCGAGAGCGTGACACAGGAGAGAGCAAGAAAGAGAGAGCGACGAAGATCTGTTAAACCATGTCAAACCTCAGACATGTATTTGATACGTGTCTTTCCTACAAAATACTTATGTAGGGTATTGTTCGAAATATTGTGCTTTCCTGTCTGCGGCACGTGTTGGTTCTCTGTCCGAAAACAAGACGTTGCAGCCAATGTGAATGGCAGAGTCCCTAGCATGTTCGATATGAACTCAAAAGCATGGCATTGCCTCAGAGGGGAAGCCACTCCCATGAAAATCAGAGCTGGCTTCCCGAAAAGGAACATGTGGCACGTTGCGGGAAGGTCCCGCAGCGCTGGCCGCACTGAAACGGACATGCCTTTCTTGCTATGCCTGCCATGGATATCCATAACATGAACATTGGGGGTCGAGATCTGGATAACGCTCGCGAGTGCGCCAGCCCGTGCGTGAAATGTGGTCTCACTGCGTTCTCAGAAGTGCTGATGCTGTCGCACCCGTCCTCTGCAGTTCTCAGACTTCCCTAAACCCTAAACCCTAAACCCTAAACCCTAAACCGTGGCTCTGTGTCCAGGACGTGCTCACCGACGCTTTAATCTGCTAGCGCTGTGCCCTGCTATGTCCTTGCTATGCAGGCACTACCTATAGTCTCCATTGTAGTTCCTTTTTGAGGATACCTGTTAAAATCCTCAATATATAGTTGGTTAAACCAAAAAAAAGAACTACAATGGAGACTATAGATAGTTCCATGGATCCTAAACAAACTTTGAAGCCGGATACCCGGGTCCATGCGAGTCAACAGCCCAGTCGATGCTCCGCATAGCCACATGCCGTAAGCTGAACACACTGAATCCAGAATTCTCCACCATCAACCCTGATTAGCAAACTGAACTGGAACTCCCGCCATAATGTGGCCTCCTAAACCCTGAACCCCCTAAACCTGAAGAGCACACTCTCCTCCACGCGCGAAGCATCGACCCACCGCTGAGCACGTCGACTTAGCTGGGCCTGGAACATTGTAGAAACAGGTTGAATAAGAATAAATGCAAGAATAATCGCAATCATAGTCATAACAGTAATCATAATGATAAGCACACTAAAATTCACAATGAAAAATTACAACAAAAATCGCAATAAATATCATAATAGTCATAATTCATAATAATAAAAGTTGTCATGCCAATCATAACAATGATCGTGTTTGATGTGCGAACGTGCATTTCCAAAATTTTGCAGTTCCATACTTACAAATTCAGACAGATTCCGATACTCCCAAGTTCTGCAATGGTTCCACACTCTACAATTGGGGGTTTCCGAAAATAGGGGGCCCTGATATAGTACCCTGCGCAGTAGGATCCTCATTATAAGGACCCCAAAATAAGGTACCCCTTACTTCCGGAAACCCCCAGTTCCATGATTCTGATATTCCACAATTCTTAGACATGCTCCCATATTATATATATATATATACATATACATATATATATATATATATGTGCATAGTGGCGACAAGCCCTTGTTAATCAAGCACCTTTGTTCATTACATGGCTACACTGAGAACTATATTGTGTATTTGTATTCTGTATTCAACGTTGAGAAACATAAAACGAAGTGTTTGGAAGCTTGGGCTGCAGTAGGGGTTTTAGGGTTTTAGGGTTTAGGGTTTTAGGGTTTCGGGTTTAGGGTTTAGGGTTTAGGGTTTTAGGGTTTAGGGTTTAGGGTTTAGGGTTTAGGGTAAGAACCAGCAGCTCCTGTTTTGTTTCGTTCAGACCCTCTCAGCTTTCCGGATGTCTAAGACTCGGAAACCTTAGTTTGTACAAGTGTTTAGGGTGTACCCACATATACGTTCTATATATATATATATGTATATATGTATGTGAATATATAAAAAGTATATACAGATGTGCTTATATGCAGGTGTATTTATCATACATGCATACATACACAGAGATGTACACCAGTGCACATAGATGTTTTCACGCAGACATGGAGCTTCCAACTAACACCAAGAAGGGTTTAGGGCTTAGGGTTTGGGGTTTAGGGTTTAGGGGAGGCCGTCGTTGTTACAAGCGAACCACCATCACCATGAATGTAGTCCATGCCTCAGCCCCTGGAGCAAGTTCATGAAGAGGGCGGTGGCGCCAATCTCAGCTGTGGTGCTTCGGCCAGGCTGGTGTAGGGCTCAGGATGAAACTGTCTAAAATAATTGTTGTTTTGGGGTTTTGGGATTTCGGGCCGCTCTTAACTTCATGTCTGCAGCTTGCTTACAATTTTTCAGGTGAGGACTGACTGCCATTTCGCCTCCTTCTTAATCTGAGTGCAAAGATAAGTATTGGCTCCTTAAACCCTAAACCCTAAATCCTAAACCCTACATCTTGTTTCTCAGAGTTCGATCTCGGTGTTGAGGTGGACCTCGTGCACTGCCCTATCGTTTCGCACCACGTTGCAGCAAAGCCACCAGATTGCCAAACATCTACAGCGCTTTGCGCAGTAGTGTAACTCTTCGGGACCACTGGGCTGGAGACGGCCGAGATTTTGGGCGAGAAGGGCAAGGACAACATAATCGCGAAGCTCAAGGCGTACTTCTCGCCACACCTCGAGACGACGATGCCTAAGGCCTTTGAGCGAGCAGTGTATGGAGAGGTCCGCGGCAGCCGGGAGACCCTCAGCGAGTACATCATCCGGATGGACGCGGCATTCCGGGAGCTCAAGAACGAGGGCGTGGACCTTCCTTCGGAGGCCAGGGGGTACGTGATGTACAGGCAAGCCCGGCTGAGCGGCATCAGCTGACTACGTGGACCGAGGGGAAGTTCGGCCGAGATGTGGTTATCAAGGCCCTGCGGAAGATAGACAAGGTCCGAGAGCAGCCCGGAGGAGCCAAGCGAGCCACCTACTTCGACGAGGGAGGCCTGGAGGACAGCGAGCCGGAGGAAGGCAAACTTCACATGCACCGTTGATACATCTTAATATCCTCCATGCCCCAGGCCCTGAAATCTATCTCGAACTTAGGATGGCCTCACTCAATGCAACAAAGGTGCTCCTGCCACAAGGAAGAAAATGGCCCACAGTCCATCCTCAATGGCAACTTCGGTGGTTGTTCATTGGTCGTTCTTAAGAAATGCCGTTACACGTAGGGTCGCACGCGCGATCACTTCCAGGCAGAACACTGGAGAACAGCATTTCGCAGACAATAACTCCTGACAGCAACTACGGAAGCATGATCTCATTGTCAATTGTCGCAGAAATCAGAATGACATCGACAACGGATATGTACTAGCAGCCAATGAAAACAAGCAGTTGTCGGCATTCTTGCATGTCGAAGCAGAAGCAGGACTAGGACTGGACATGGTGGGAACCACGACAACAAGAAAGATGAGAGCATGAGAGCCCATGACCCCCGACATGCAAAGGGCCAGTGGGGCCGAAATCTCCGCATTTTTGGTGTTCAGGACTGTCTGACTAATGAAGATAGATAGATTCAAGCCCTGATTCTCCTGTTCTGCTCTGGCCACAGGCAGACCAACGACGGACTCAAGAAGTCAGGACAACCAGACCCCAGCATGTGCATCAAGAGTTCGCTGAATCCCGGAAGTTTGCAAAGCTTCAGCGTGTGCTGAACATCAATCGAAGAACTAACCATCGACTTCACTGCACGTCTCTTCCGTGCCGCACATGACAAACTCCACATTCGGAAGCCGCAAAAGCTTTTGTGAAGATAGTAAGCGTGCATCTGAGGAACCAGGTCGACCAGCTGCTCGTTCTCACTGTTTGCTTCCATCCTGTGCAAGCAATTTTGGGAGATACTTGCAGCTCAGAAAGTTAGCTGGGAGCAAAATCGCTTCTGTGATGCCATCATGGTCTACGAATGTATTAACTTGGCGTGAGGTGTCAAAGAAGTCAAATGACCTCATGACATGAAGACAGGGACAGCATCAGTCATAGTAGCCACCAATTGCTGAAGCCGTGCTAACCAGTGGGCCAAATGGTCTTGCATGCATGGGCATGGCACATATAGACCTGTGGTGACAGTGCCTGAGCGAAGCTCTTCTGCTCTTAGCAGACAGCGAGGCATCAAACCAAGCACAACAATGAGAGGCTGATGGCAGAACTCCGGGCCCATGGTCCGCAAACGCCGACACACTAAACCCTAAACTCTAAACCGCCGACACCACGGAGTGCCCGTCCTCTTCCCAGTGCTCGCAACGAAGTCCAAAGGATCATCCTTGCACGGGCTGGCAATCATGCTTGAATAGGGTTTAGGGTTTAGGGTTTAGGTTCTTGTCAGGCGACAGAAGAGGTGTGTTCCACTAAGGCCTGACGTGCTGCCTATAGGAGGTGTGGGGCCCCTGCGGTTCCACACTACTTCTGAGATGCTGGCGGCATAGGCGACGACACGAGAGCCTCTGTGCAAGGCTTCCCAGAGTTTCCCAGACAGGTGGTTCCAGCTCGTCGCTCTAGGCTACAGAAGCGAGCTTCAGAACAAGCACCTCTCCAGAAAGTAGCAGAAAAAGCAACCATAGGGCTGTGGGTTAACCCTGGACCCTAAACCCTGAACGTCATGTGGAAGCATCGGAAGGTTCCACACGGACCCCCGTCCTTACTTTAAGTGTATTACAAAAGCAAAGGTGATCACCACTAGTTGGAGGCCCAGGCGACTTAGTAAGTAGGTTATAAGTAGAGTTATAAGTATCCTAACTGGAGTTACCCCAATGATAAGCCTACTTATAACCGACTTACTAAGTCCCCTGGGCCTCCAAGTATTACGGTACTGGCCAGTAATGGCTTTAGCAGCTGGTATGATAGATGTTGCCAGCCCAGGACCTTCGGATGCAAGTGCCCTGGCTTTGCCTTTGGGGTTTAGGGTTTAGGGTTTAGGATTTAGGGTTTAGGGTTTAGGGTTTAGGGTTAAGGGTTTAGGGTTTAGGGTTTAGGGGTTTAGGGTGTCTGTGTGTCCTGATAACTGCCAGCGAAAGGTAGTTCTTACGAACAACAATAGTGACTGCATGGCGACTAAGTACATATGGAAACAATCCCCAACTCGCAGTTACAGTCGTATGAGTGACGCCGGCGCATTAGTAACTCGGCAGTCGTGATGGAACGAAGCACCCTAAACACTAAACCCTAAATCTTAAAACCTAAACGGACGAGTCATGATCGAAATCGACGCTCGTATCCCCCAAGCTTCGTGCTCAACAACCGTTTTGCACTCGTCTCTTCAAGTAAATCTCCTGCTGTGATTTGGGGGGTGCATAAGCAGGGTGTATGAATTTGTGCAGCTTATGGCTCGAATTTACGGACCCACGCTTCGGTATGTGTGTAATTATGCACCTCAAATCGAAGAACTGGGCATACCACCATACTGTATTATCCACTATATCGTCGGTCACATGCAAGCAAGCTCTTAGACTACTTGCTGCATTCTAGAATACCTCTCAACCCCAAAACCCTACACCGCAAACCCTACACCAAAAGCCCTAAAACTAACCCGTACACCCTAAACCCGAAGCCCTACACCCAAACCCTAAACCCTAAACCCCAAAACCCTAAACCCTGCTACTTTGGTCAAGTCGGCAAACCCTACGGGGCACTGAGATCAGAGCTGCTCGCACGAGGCGCTTGGGAAGGGGCCTGGGTCCGAGATGTGCAGCGTTTGGGGCTTTCGGATTCTAGGGTTTAGGGTTGTTTGGGGCTTTCGGGTTTTAGGATGCTTTAAGGCCTCGCGGGGGAGGGGGGGTTTAGGGTTTAGGGTTTAGGGTTTAGGGGTTTAGGATTTAAGGGTTTAGGCTTCTAGGGCTATAGGGGTTTAGGGTTTCAGTGCTGTCGGGTGTAGGTTCTGGCGGCATGGTCTGCGCTGGCTGCCGCATCGCTGTAGGAGTGCAGCCCTGAGAACTGGCTATCGAAGAATCACGGCATTCGGGGCTGGGAATCTCAGCTAAGCGAGAAACAGTGCAGACCCTTCAAGCGCCTGATAACCGTTTCAACATTACTTCTTCCTTAACTGCGCATATCTACAGTAAGCTGACACTGCCCACCCAAACCCGAAATTCGTTTCAATGCGGACAGAGTAATCAAAAGCCTTTGGACTTTTGCTGCCTCTCAAGAATTGCTTGGTTCTTGACCCCAAGTAGCCAAACACCCCTCATGGGGAAACCCTATGAAGCGCCTTTCTGACCACTGAGGCCCCGGCCCCCACGAAGGCGGGAGTGAAGAAGTGCAGGGCACCGATGAAAGCGCTCGCAAGCTGCGCAGAAGAATGAGCTTGCTTTTTTGAGGGGTAGGTCCCGAAACTAGTAATATCCGTGAGCATAGGTAACACAGCAAAAGGAAATACCGGATGGTTTGTGCTCCAAACGCGACGCATGCGGCCCGGTTAGCTACCCCTGGAACGGCAGGTGCACAAGACGGTTCATGTTGAGGTGTGGGGAATATACTTTAGTCCTACGGTTGTTGGTATACATCCTGCATTACCCATGATAAGGAATCTGCCCTAATTCCCATAGTGTAGGGCGCTTAAGGTATTGCAGGATTTATGTTATAAACCCTAAACCCTAAACCCCTAAACCCTAAACCCCTAAACCCTAAACCCTAAACCCTAAACCCTAAGGGTCTACTTTTCAGGGGTGAGAGGATACTTTAGCTTCCTCGGTGGAGGGCTGTTCGGTTTCAGGGGCAGGTCTGCACCCGACTCCGAACAAGCCGTGTTTGGGTTTAGGGTTTAGGGCTTAGGGTTTAGGGTTTAGGGTTCCAGTGTCTGTGTTGTTGTTGCTGTTTCTGCTTTTGCTGCTGTTGTTGTTGTTGTTCTTGTTGTTGTTGTTGTTGTTGTTGTTGTTGTTGTTGTTGTAGTTGTTGTTTTTGTTGTTGTTGTTGTTGTTGTTGTTGTTGTTGTTGTTGTTGTTGTTGTTGTTGTTGTTGTTGTTGTTGTTGTTCGTAATACATAACTGTTCTCGTTTCTTATGTAGGCCACACGACCTATTCTGCGATTTTCCAGCGTCCAGATTGGAAAACGGACGAGAACACGCCTCAATTCAGAACGGGTGACATCTAAGTCCGTCTGGGGCCCTGGCCAGAAGCACAGGAAGGAGCAAGCTTCGCGCCATGATGTGGCGAATAGGGCAGGGCGCAGAACTCCGAAACTCACGCAAACGCTGCGGCGAAGTTTTCCCCTCTCCACCTGGGTTAGTCGCAGGTCCATGAGGAGCAGGCGACTCCTAGCTCACCGTTGCGGGAGTGCTCTCCTTGACATGATGATGGTGAGGGTTTAGGGTTTAGGGTTTAGGGTCGTTGCTAAAGAACTGTCCCATCTCAAAACCTCCAGAGTCCTTTAGGAAACCCATAAGGAAACCCTTTGGGGGGGCATTGATCAAGTGCCTCGGCGACTCGGAACTTCCGGGGTATCTTGCAACAACCAGCTGCTGTTCTGCACACTTCAGAAATCAGGAGGCTCGTGCTAAGCCCTAAACCCCGATCAACTCCTATTCTTTCTTTTTGCGCGCGCCTCGCTCTCCATCCCGCACAAGAAGGGTTTAGGGTTTATAGGGTCTAGGGCTTAGGGTTTAGGGCAAGGTAGGAGGGGCTTGGTCGCTCTGGGACTCAGTCTGAATGGGTGAGTCAATGTGGCAACGCCAGGACAGCGAAGTGAATCGCTTACCTGGGCCTATGGGCTTGCTCTGCGTCGGTAAAGCCCGTGCGTAGCAGGGCAGGGCACCAGAACAACAGTGCCTCAGAAAGGCAGTGCAAGCAGTAGCGAGGCTTTCGAAACCAACGCTCCAACAAGTGAAGTGAAGCAGTGTGGCACATGCCCGGAACATCTGAGAGGCACGCACTTTTCTCACTCTCCCCCCGCAGCTCTGGTACGTTGTGGCTTAGCCAACAAGAGCCGCTCGCACTTCTGCGATGCTTCAGAACTACGCGACTTGCTGCGCAGCAGCGTACATGCATACCTTAAGAACCCCAAAACCTCCTTTTTTGTAGGGTCCCTATAAATCCTGTATTAAAGTTAGTATAAGAAGAACCTGCAAAAAAAGGTGGGTTTTGGGTTCTTAAGATATAGTTTGGGCCGACGGTGCGTCAACCAGGCAATCCACTCAGGCGCAAGTCATCGAGAGTCATCCTGCCGGGCGCCAGGAGTGGCAAAAGAAGCGTGAAAAAAAAGGGGGGGGGGTTTAGGGTTTAGGGCTTAGGGGTTTAGGGATTTTAGGGGTTTAGGGGTTTAGGGTTTAGGGTGCGGTCACTGAAGCCTGTAAAGGCGGAAGTGCAGGCCAAATGGGGACTGGACACCAACCCCAAGTTGCAGCTTTGAGCGAACGTTCCCCCACAGTCCGAGAGCATGTCGCTGTCGGAACCTGCAGGGCATCAACGATATAAACACAGAAACAGTCTTGGTTTTTGTCCTATGCCTGATGGCAGCCACAAGACGACACGGCTGCTGTTGGAGGCAGCAAGAAGGGAATTATGAAGCTGTCGCGTTGTTGGGCAGCGCGGAAAGGTCTCAGCTTGAAAGATACGCACGAGAACTTAGTAAGATCGTCCTTGTCTCAGGCCAGCAGCACGACCGTGCCGAGAACCCCTACTTTGATCGTGAGGCTATCCTGAGCCCTAAACCCTAGAGCTCAAGAACTGCTCAGTCTATGCCTTCGTAGTCATCGTCGTCATCGAGGTCGTCCACAATAGTCTTTTCGTTCTGCTTCATCTGCATCCTGTCATGTGGGCATGATCCTACCTACAGCAGGGACCAACTAACTATTCGATCCACTGTGTAGCATCCCTGCACACACGCACAAACGCAGACATACAATAGGTCGCATGCACGACCATCCAGATGGTTTACGTTGCCGCATGCCCCAAACAGGAGTGGTCAAGTCTAGTCAGGTCTACGCCGTCACAATGGCCAGCATGTGCTCGGCATTGTTCGGGGCGCCAGTGATGACGCCTGCAGGTCGCACAAACTTTGAATGACTCTGCAGCTATACCGTCCTGGGGGTCACGACAGGTCTAAACTCTTCAACAAATCTGTAGCCCAACTTGCTTGACTCAAAGTGCCACGCCTCCCCCGGTATCACTGCCACCCTGGTCCATCTCGGCGCCGTCGTCACCTAGTGCTGGTATCAGTTAGTGCAGCAGTACTGATGGTGGTGCTGCTGGCAGGTAGGAGGAGAAAGAGCTGTCATTGTAGTCGTCGTTGTCGGTAAGGGCAGTGGTACAAGTAGTGGGTGGCAGTGGTAGTGGTGCCAGTGGTGGTGGCAGTTGTACTAGTAATATAGGAGGAGGAGGAGGAGTATCATAGCAGTACTGAAAATCTTTAATCGCGATAGCAGTGCTAGTTGCCAGCATTTTGGTAGTAGTCAGCGTGCTGGAAGTCATCGTCGCGCTGCCAGAAATGCATATTCAGCTATTGAGCGTCGCGCTTTCCACGTCCTGCTCACCCACATCCAGCTCAGACCGGTGCCTGCTAAGGTGACAAAAATGCGGTTCGAACCCCGGATCTAATCCTTTGCCGGAACTTTCTGCTCTGCCTGAACCTTCAGCATTTGGGCTCTTTCCGGAGGGGGCTGATGCTGGGAGAAATGTGATGTGGTAGGGATGACAAGGCTTGACATACAAGCCGTGCTACCACCGAACATACCCTGGCTGACAGCTGATTCTGGAAGACTCGAACGCCGTTCGTTCACAAGTCGCGCAAGAACGACAAAGCTACAGTGGTTTCATACAGTTTCGCAAGAAACCTTATCGAAATGCTGACGGCACAAAAACATCGCGAACGTGAGACAGCGCACCCTTTCTGCTTCTGGATGTTCTTGCCGCCCTCTTGGGGAATGTAGTACCTGCCAATCATACATCCGGAGTTGAGCATCAGCCAACGCCCACAGCCTAGCGTTCTCTAGGACTCTAGGAGCTCCATGTGAGATTCACTCCGGCCACCCTCCCGGGCGAGGCACATGCATCGAGGATTGCGGATCATGTTCCTGAGGCCACCGCTGGATCACAAGAAGCTGCAAGAGCTAAACAATGTCGTTCAGATGGGTGTTTTGATTGCGGCTGCTAGTACTACTACTACTACTACTGCTGCTGCTGCTGCTGCTGCTGCTGCTGCTGCTGCTGCTACAACAACAACAACAACAACAACTGCTACTAAGCTGCTACTGCTACTACTGTTGCTCTGGTGCTGCTACTACTACTACTACTACTACTACTACTACGACGACGACACT
>CAJNDV010006225.1:62272-73653 GCA_905221635.1 Symbiodinium sp. CCMP2456 | reverse complement strand
TTCATGGGTAGTTGTAAGTAGGGTTGTAAGTAGGGTAACTGTAGTTATAACCCATACTAGGGAACTTATAACCCCACTTGTAACTACCTAAGGCCCTAAACCCTATAGAGCCCTAAAAGGAACCCATATTAGGGGACTTCTAACCCCACTTAGAACTACCCATGAACCTCCAAGTAGGGAGCCCCGTGCCGACAACACACCCAGGCACCTCGATCTTCTTCTTGGTGAAGGGCATCCGGACCCGCTTCGTCCTCTGCTTTCTTTTCTGTTTTAGGGTGGCTTTAGGGTTGTGGGGTTTTAGGGTTTAGAGCTGTGGGGTCTCAAGGGTTTAGGGATTCTAGGGTTTAGGGTTGTGGGGTTTAGGAGTTTAGGGTTTAGGGTTTGGGGGTTTTTAGGGGTTTCAGGGGTTTTAGGGTTTAGGGTTGTGGGGGTTTAGGTTGTCGGCTTCAGGATTCCGGACGGTCCATGTATCGATGCGGAATCTTTTGTAATATGGCATGGCCAGGACGTTCCTCCTCACGGTTTAGGGTTTAGGGTTTAGGGCAAATTTTATGAAGGCATCACTGCAAATTCGGCAGCCAGGTTCTACGACTGCTAGGATACAGACACCATTTCACTGACACCCTAAACCTTAATCTCCAAACTTTTTGGGAGAACCCCATCCGACCAACTTTAGGGAGCCGAGGCCATGAAACGTTCGAGCGGCATAATGCCATGGGCAATTCAAGTCCAAAAGGGTTTAGGGTTGAGTACAGGCAGGGGCTTTAAGAGTCAGAATAGGGTAATTGGGGATATACTGCGGAATGAAATCAGGAACTCTTCGGAGGTTTAGGGTTTAGGGTTTAGGGTTTAGGGTTTAGGGTGAAGGCCGTGAAGGCCCTCAGGCTCGTACACAGCACCCAAGTCTAAGCAACCGACAAGCCGAAAGTCCTTGGATATTGACCCAACTCATTGTGCGAGTCTCTGACTACTGCCGGAAACGCCTAAAGCAACCCAAATCCGTAAAACCGAAAATCCCCAAAACCACAAACCACAAAATGCCCGCAAGACCTGAAACCCTAAACCCTAAACCCTAAACCCTAAAACCCTAAAAGCCCTAAAAAAATGAAACCCAAAACCCTAAACCCTAAACCCTAAAACCCTAAAAACCCTAAAAACCCTAAAAACCCTAAACCGCTGACAGCTCCTGGCCTGACCACGGTCTGGTACTTGATCCGCTCGTAGTCTAGGCGCTCCCAGAAGGTCTGCAAGAGGTTCGGGGATTTTAGGGTTTAGGGTTTAGGAGGTTTAGGGTTGAGGGTTTAGGGTTTAAGATTTATTAGGGTGTTTAGGGTTTAGGCTTCAGGTTCACAATCCTAAACCCTAAACCGCTCATTTGTGCTGGTTTAGGGGAAGGGCTCTGGGCTTCGGGGTTGTTGGGTTTATGTAGCAAGAAGCTTCATGAGAGGCTTCCACAAGCCTCGGGGCCTCAATACTTAATTTGAACAGGGGTTTAAGGGTTTGGGGTTCAGGGGTTTAGGGTTTAGGGTTTAGGGGTTTAGGGTTTAGGGTTTTGGAATCATAGAGAAAGTATTAGCTGTTTTTTGTCTCATCTTCCTTGTCTGGCTGAGGTCTTCCTTGGCAAAACACTTTAACCAAGCACTGTTGAAGTGATTCAGGTTTAAAACCCTAAACCCTAAACGTAGTCTTCAAGGAACCCTATAAACGAAAGACCGCCTGTACCATGCGACAACGACACCTGAACCTGGCCCAGATTGCCCAACAGCCTTAAGGAAAACACCCCTAACATTAAATTATCGGGGCCTTCATAGTTAAGCTTTACAGTATACCTGCACCCGCAAACCCTTCTAAATAGTAGCTAGTCTATGGCACAATAGATTTCTTGGATCCCCAACTCGTAGCTCTTGTTTTTGGGGTAGTGGGGGCGGTCGGAATGCTGTCAAGCCTCCATTGAGAACTGGATCATAGTTGATTGCGCGCTCGCCTTTGCAACTCTTTGCGGCACGGGGCTTTGGTCTGTCTACTTTAGAGTGTTGGGTGTGGTGAAGATGTAGAGAAGAGCAAACATCAGCAGGGAGAGAGAGCGAGAGAGAGCGAGAGAGATAGAGAGAGGGAGACAGTGAGTGAGGACACGCATATCTTGAGACAGGCATATGAATACTGCCAGCGCTGCCAAAACCCTCGAAAAATGACGACCAGAGCTACCTGGACACAAATATTGATCATACGTACAGTATGCAATTCCAGTTTGTTTTTTGACATCCGTTACAAATCCGGATACGCAGACGACGTGCCGACTGTGCAGATGACGGGATCTACATTGAAGGAGATGACCTTTAATCATAGCGAAGATCCGTCTATACTTCAAGATATCATTCTTAAGTAAGGTGTGCTGGATTCTGCGAGATGGTGAGCTATCTGTTCAGACCGAGTTCGATGGGTGGGCAGGTCCTCGTAGTAAGGATCCTGGTGTATCATGTGCGGTCTGAGAAAACCAGCCTATGACCCGTAAAAAAAAAAAAAACAACCCCCCTCAGACACAGACGCAGATATTCGTAAAACCTAAATCCTACACCCAAAGCCCCTAAACCCCAAAACCCCGAAAACCCCAAACCCCTAAACCCTAAACCCCTAAACCCTAAACCCTATTAGCCGTTATCGCCTTGGTTGTAGCATTCTGCGCCGGGAACGTAGATGCACTCCTCCACCGGGCTGCTGATGACCTTCAGCCTCGAATTGACGTGAGCTTAACATTTGGGTTTAGGGCCAGTTGAGACGCTTTGGGTAGCTTCCGAGGGACGTTTGGGATTTTCAGGAACAGGAGACAGTTGCAATTCACGTGACATTAACCAGCGGTTTAGGGTTTAGGGTTTAGGGTTGAAGGTCCTACTATGAAGCACCACATTCGAGTGCCGTGTTGTCTGAAAACTCCAATATCTCTAAGCTTGAAACCATGGGCCCCTAGTATGGGCCCTTAACCCTGAGATCCTTATACACCTACTATCTACCCTATATGTACCCTTAAGGGTCCCTAGAAAGGCCCAAAGGTCCACATTATGGGCCCATACTTCTAACCTTAGACTATAGGCCATAAACTTGGATCCTTCCTCGTTCAGGGAAGCCGGATTTTGTGTACCTCATTTGGACAACTCCCGGGGCTGGCACTGCACAAAGAGGCTACGACACCGCTATGGCTTCACGTGTTGAAGGTTTCATTCAAGGGGTGGAAGTTAAGCTTGAAGCAGTGAGCTTTGGAAACTCGTACCTCACTCAAAATCCGAAACCCTGCACCCCAAAAACCCTAAACCCTAAACCCTAAAAACTAAACCCTAAACCCTGAACCCTAAACCCATCCGCACTGAGATTTCGGGCGTCCTTGGCCCATGGCTCTGGGTTTCCCTGCAGCCGGATATGACCCTAAACCCAGCCATGGGCCCGATCAAGGAGGCTTGCTCTGTAGTCAGGGGTCGATGTTAAAGGAAACTACAGGTGGGGGGTTTAGGGTTTAGGGTTTAGGGTTTGGGGTTCAGGGTTTGGGGTTTAGGGTTTCGGGTTTAAGGAAACTACAGGTGGGGGGTTTAGGGTATATAGCGCTTCTATAAGGCTTCCATAAGGAATATAGACCTTCTGTAAGGCTCCTATAACGGTAAGTACCCCCGGAAAATGTCCTAGATCAGGGGTCTATGCTTCTCACAACCCAATCCTGGGAGCTCTAGGATGACACATGATATCCGCTTCGGGGGTCTCAAGTCTAAAGATACTCTTGAGGATCTAAGTCCTGCTTTACCTGAAGGACCCTAAACTCTGGGAATTATGGTATAGGGTTTAGGTTTAGGGTGCAGGGGCCTTATTTCTGGGTACTGCAGGAGTTATATCATCAACCGTAGAACTTTCTTTGGGCTATTCGGAAGCCCTAAACCCTAAGCCCTAAACCCTAAAACCCTCAACCCCAAATGGAAAGACCACCGAGACGGCAAGTACCAACGGACATGTTGCGGTAGTGAGGGTCCACGTAATGTAGGGGCCTTGAGAAATAGCATAGGGCGTTGGCATATATTATAATACGACAATTTTCATAAGGAGCCCACAAGACAGCATAGGGCTTTGCGATAGATTGTTTGATAATTCCAAAAATAAGGAGACCCCAAAATAGTATAGGCTAGGTAATATTAAGGCGCCTATATTATGAGTCTAGGCTGATGGGACCACTGATCTCTCGCCAGGGTGCAGGGATCCACCAAGTAGGATGACCTCCCTTGAAGGGAGGATGCTGTCTGGCGGTCCTTAGAAACGCTTCGCAACATGGCGTGGGTGAAACACTTGGGCTGAGGACGATCAAGCTTGCGGCTAGGTAACCCTAAGGGTCCATGAACCCAAATAGTATATACTCTGTCCCCAAAGTACTTATATAGGGACTACTTTAATGCCAAAGTATCTACTATTTGGTACTTGGACCCTTAGGGTACCCTAAACCCTAAACCCTAAACCCTAAACCTAAACCCTAAACCCTAAGCCCACCAACATCTCCGGCTGCTGCTGACAGCCTTAGACACTACCAGGCTTTACTTGCCCGGGCCTGGGCCAGGGATGATACCACAGCACCGGGACCCCAAAATGTAACGGTTTAGGGTTGGGGTTTAGGGTTTAGGGTTTAGGGTTTAGGGTTTAGGGTTTAGGGTTTCGGATTTACGGTTTAGAGGCACCTTCTGTTGGTGGTTGTAGTTACTATCGTGGCTTCTTATCTCATGCACCTAGCCGCAAAATAGATTATCCCGGCTCTCCCGGAAAGCTATTATTTTCTGGGGGGGGGGGGGGTACTACCGCAAAACCCTAAACAGACGACTCCACAAATTCCAACAAACCTAATCAATGAATAAGCCACAAATCACACATACCACGGTCCCTTCTATAATAAGTTCATGGATCTAGGGTCAATTTTGGCTTTGGGGGAAGTGAAGGTATGTTGCTTCATTTGCGGGGGTAATATAGGGGCCTTAATGGTTAGAATAGGGTTTTGGGGTCCATTATGCTAACAATGAGAAACCACCAAAATAGCATTGGTAATTATTTCGGCCCCTATATTAGGTGCATTCAAAGACTCCGACGCCTCTCACTGCAAACTCCCGAAACCCGAACCGCGAGCTCCCACGACACCCTCTAGGTTTGAGGGTTCAGGGTTCAGGGTTTAGGGTTTTGAGTTTAGGCTTTAGGGAGTTTAGGTTTAGGAATTTAGGGTTTATAAGGGCTTAGGGTTGAGAGTTTAGGGTTTAGGACTTGGGGTCCCCCAACCCCTAGTCCCCCGCCCCCATCAAAAAACAACCCTAAACCCTAAACCCCACGTTTAGGGTTTAGGGTTTAGGGTTTAGGGTTTAGGGTTAGGGATATGCAACACTTCTACCATCCTCATCAAGCATTTATCTTAAAACACCTGTGTGGTTTTCTAAATTAGGGTCCCTTTTAGGGTCCTTTTGATAAGGGTGCCGTACTATATTGGGGACCGAAACAGGGACCCTAATTTAGAGAACTACCCACTTACCAAACCCTATGAAACTCCTATGCAACACCTTGCCGAACCTTTCCAAAACCCTTGTGAAACTTGTATAATGAACCTTCCCATCCGAAGACAGCAGGCAAACCTCAGTCCTAAACCCAAAACCCTATATGAGCATGTATACCCTAAACCCTAAATCCCTAAATCCCTGAACCCTAGAGCCCTCAACCCTATTAGCTCTAAACCTTAATCCCTAAAGCCCTAAACGCTATCAGCCCGAAGACCCAACACCCTAAACCCTAAAGCCCTAAGCCCTAAAGCCCGAAAGCCAGAAACTCGAAAGGCCTAGACCCTAAAGCCCCTAAACCCTAAGGCCCAATTTCTAAAGCCCGAACCCTAAAGCCCTAAACCCTAAAGCCCTAAACCCTAAAGCCCTAAACCCTAAAGCCCGAACCCTGAACCCCAAACCCTATCAGCCTGGAGCCCTAAACCTCCGGTTTCCCAAGCCTGCAGCATTTGGAGCCGACCAGAGAAATGGGAACCAAGTCGACTCCATCCTGTGCTTTTTTGCGGGGCTTTAGAGGTTTTGAGGGTTTAGGGTTTAGGGTTCAGGGTTTAGGGTGTAGGGTTTAGGGTTTAGGGTTTAGGGTTTAGGGTGGATGTAAGGTTGACCTTCACCCCAAAGAAGCCACCTTTTTTCAAGGACTTAGATAAGGAAACCATGATAAGGAGCCCTAAAAATTTTACGTTCTTTGAGGTCCGGGGAGGGCATGAGTTCTTTTGGAGAAGCACCCCTAAAGGTTTAGGGTTGCAAGGTTATACGCTTGCTGTTTTCAAGCCGGGTGACCTTTTTGCGTCTGCGATCTAGGGCTGCGGGGCTGGCTCTCCTACATTAACATATTAACCCAAAAAGGGTCCCAAGTACACGGTTAAGGGTTAAGGGTAATGGGTTCTAGAAAGGTTCTATGAGCTTGTATGCCTTAATTTGTCCGGGCATCTCAGGTCTTAGGTAACAATGACGCGGACTCTCAGGATACGGCAAGCCGTGCATGTGGGGATTTCGGGTTAGGTGGTAAGGGTTACTGGTCCCTAAACCCTAAACCCTAAACCCTAACCGTGCCTAGCTATGGGGGCCAAGAAGACCCTGTAAGTTTAGGGTATCATGGGTGTAGAAGCTAAGTTTAGGGTTTAAGTTAAAGGAAACTACAGGTGGGGAGTTTAGGGTATAGGCTTCCATAAGGTATAAGGCTCCTATAACGGTAGCTACCCACCTGAAAATGTCCTAGATTAAGGTTTAGGGTTTAGGGCTAAGCTTAGTGATCAGACAGGTTTGACAGTTGGTGTACACTACAGGTGCGATCCCAGACCCCCAAAAGGATCTAAAAAATAGATCCCCTAAGGGGGTTCCTATAAGGCCCTAAATTAGGGGATCTATTTTTTAGATCCTTTGGGGGGTCTGCGATTCTGTACACTGCGATACATCAGAGTGATGACTTGGCGAGGCAGCAGCGATGCCCTAGAACCCTGCAGCCCTACAGCCGAAGGCCATAAATCCCTACACCCTAAAACCCTAAACCCAAACCCCTAAACTTTAAACCCTTAAACACCTAAACCCTAAACCCCCAAAGCTGAAACTTTACGATGAAACCGAGGGGCCATTCGAAGATTTGCCCGACTTCGGAGATGTCTTGGGTCGGGTCGGTAAGCTGATTTCGCAGGTTCCTGAGCAGGAGTTGAGGCATTTTAGGGCGAAGCGGTTTAGGGGTTGAGGGCAGCTTCAGGCCAAAAGAGTCTACGGTTTAGGGCATTTTAAAGCTAAAAGGTCTGAGGCTAAGGGCTAAAATTTAAAAGGTTTAGGGTTGAAGGCAAGGTTCAGGCCCGAAAGCTTTTGGGGGTTTAGGGCTTTGTGCAATTTCAAGTATGTAAAACAGGCAAAAGTGGCACAGTAGGTAAGACTCCATGAATTGCTGGACATTCTGTGATCTGAACGGGGGCCAACGTACGTTTAATCACACCTAGGGGGAAACCCTAAACCCTCAACCCTGAACCAAAAAACCCTAAAATCCTAAACCGGGGTTTTAAAGTTTGGGGTTTAGGGGTGTGTGAAATGATAGCGAGGACTCCGGCTTCTAAGTCCGGGGCATCGGGCTCTTCCCGAAACCCTAAGACACGGTTAAGGTTTAGGGTTTCGGGTTTCGGGTTTCGGGTTTCGGGTTTAGGGTTTAGGGTTTAAGGATTAGGGTTTAGGGTTTAGGGTTTGGGGTCTAGGGTTTAGGGTTTTAAGAAGCCTACACCCTAAACTTCCTAAGGCCTAAACCCTAATGAACCCTGAACCCTGAACTTCCGAAGCCCAAAACCCCTAATAAACCCTGAACCCTAAACTTCCTAAGCTTCCTGAACCCAAACCCCTAAACCCTAAACGGTGCATCCGAGCCACTTCTCCTGCAAATGGATCTCATAGGTTCGGTAGTGCCTCAGCAGCCACGTGCATCTGACCACCCAAAATGCGAATGTGCCCTTAACCCTGTGCCAAAGCAAAAGCCCGAAGGGTTTAGAGTTCAGGGGTTTGCGGGTATCGGGGTTTAAGGGTTTATGGGCTTAGGGGTTTAGAGTTTCGGGGTTTAGTGTTAAGGGTGTCAGGGTCTAGGTGTTTAGGGCTTAGGGTTTTAGGGCCTACCATACATCCTAAACCCAAAGGGCCCTAAATCCCAAACCAAAAAGAAACCCCAAGCCCTAACCGTCGAGGCACTGCTGCACGGCCACGGTAAACACGAAAAAGAAGGTCATCGTCAAAAAGAGCTGAAGCGAGGTTCTCACCTGAGGAGCGAGAAGACATGAAGTGGGGTTTAGGGCTTAGGGTTTAGGGTTTAGGGCATGAAGTAGGCGGTTCACGGCCCACTGCGGCGATGCAACCGTTACGAAAAAAGCCTTCAACCTACTCCCCAAACCAAGAAAACACGCAAAGCCCTGAACCCCAAGACCCCAAACCCTAAAGCCCTAATCACACCTCAGACTCAAACTTTACCCGCAAACCCTGAACCCCCTAAACCCCTAAGCCTCCAAAAACCCCCCCAAAACCGACCTGGAACGGTTTTTACAGGACCCTTATAAATCCCTTCACACCTTTAAACCCTAAACCCCCAAACCCACACCCCTAAACCTGAAACCCGAAACCCGAAACCCTAAATCCTAAACCCTAAATCCTAAATCCTAAATCCTAAACCCTAAACCCGAAACCATAAACCCTAAATCCTAAACCCTAAACCCGAAACCCTAAATCCTAAACTCCTAAACCCGAAACCCTAAATCCTAAACTCCTAAACTCCTAAACCCCAAACCCTAAATCCTAAACTCCTAAACTCCTAAACCCCAAACCCTAAATCCTAAACCTAAACCCTAAATCCTAAACCCTAAACCCTGAACCCTAAATCCTAAATTCCTAAAACATAAAACCCCAAACCCACCCTTTAAGGGAACCCCCACGAGCCCCACAGGCCTCGCCCTGGAGCTCCAACACGGCCGGAAGAAGCACGCGCTTGTCGGCACCACCTGCGGAAGCCGCGTTTGAGGTGTAGGGTTTAGGGGGTTAGTTTGAGGGATTCAGGGACAGGGTTTAGGGGTTTAGGGTTTAGGGTTTAGGGTTTAGAGTTTAGGGTGTAGGGTCTAGTGTGTAGGGTGTAGGGTATATCGGGGTTTAGGGTTTAGGGTTCAGGGTTGTTTAGGGGTTTTGGGGTTTGGGGTGTAGGGTATATCGGGGTTTAGGGTTTAGGGTTTAGGGATAGGGTCTGGGGGTTTCGGGGTGTAGGGTATATCGGGGTTTAGGGTTTAGGGTTTAGGGTTGTTTAGGGGTTTGGGGGTTTAGGGGTTTGGGGGTTGAGGGTTTAGGGGTTTGGGGTTTAGGGGTTTAGGGTTTAGGGGTTTAAACCTTCAACCCAAAACCCTAAACCCGAAACCCGATTTAAACCCAAACCCTAAACCCGAAACCCAAAACCCTAAACCAGGGATGCTGGAAGATCTGGCCCTCAAGGGGTCCTTCACAGGACAACTCTACAGGAGCACTTAGAGGAGGCCCGTATAGAACTTCGGAAAGGCGCCCTTATGGTCCTTAGTAGGTTTAGGGTTTAGGGTTTAGGGTTTAGGGTTTAGGGTTTAGGGTTTAGGGTTTAGGGTAGATAGTAAGGGTGTATTCTTGGCGTATTACAGTTGGTGCCTATATTTGGGAGGTCTAGGTAAACCTCTAAGTTATCTGAAGTCAAAAACATGCCCATTGTGAACTTGAGGAAGACAGTTCTCAAGTTTAAAGTACCTACGGGGTCCCCCTTAATAAAAGGCCAAAGTATAGGTGCACCCTACCTTACGGCACTATGTAATCTTATACTGTGAGTCCCTTCATGGTATACGAACCTTAACCCCTCTTCGGGCTCAGTTCGTCTTTGAGGCAGAAGCAGCCTGTAGATCTTGAGAAGCTCTGGGAAAAAACATGTTTCCTGCTGTATAAGGCCGTACTTGGAGGATCATGGGACTTAGTAAGTAAGGTTATAAGTCCCCTAATTGGGGGTTATACGTATAGGTACCTTAATTATAACCCTACTTACTAAGTCCCATGATCCTTTACGTATTTGGGAGAAGCCCTCCATAATTCCCTCATCTTGGTTCATATGGGGTGCTGATCCATGCGGTCGCAGCTGCATCCGGATGGTGGAATTTAGGGCCACCAAAAAGCACATAAGCAACAGTTGGGATAGAGATATCCCAGATAAACCCCCTTGTAATGAAGCCCAATAAGGTAGGGATGTCCCTGTCAAATGCTTATGCTTCTGTCCTTGTTGGGTCCCTAAGATAACCCTAAACCCTACACCCTAAACCCTAAACCCTAAACCCTAAAGATTTAGAGTTTAGGGCTTAGGGTCTCGCCTCGAATGCCCTTGGTCACCACCTTTGCTTCTTTCGCGACTTTCTGCTGGAGACCTGGGCTGCTCCACTCCAGCTCTGCCACCGTGAGACAGAAACTCACACTGAACTACTGTTGATTATATGAGTCCTGCATTACCCTTAAACTGTGGGAATTATGGTAAAGATCCTTATTGTGGGTAGTGCAGGATCTATATCATCAACCGCAGGCCCTTGGAAACATAAAGCACCTTGCAAGCCAACCGCTGTCAAAGGCTCTGGGACTGACAGTGAACTTCACGCGCCGCAGGTAAAGTTAAAGGCTGGACATCCTAAACCCTAAACCCTAAACCCCAAACCCCTAAAATTGCGCTCCAAGACTAGAGCATAGCCGTGTGTTCGAGCCAAGGCACTCTTACCCTCTGTGATGTCACCTCAGTGCTGCCCGCTTGCGCAAGCGAGATGAGCTGGACGTTGGTTTATAGAGTTTAGGGGAGTCTAGTGTTGCAGTCACTGTATGCATCTCCACAAATGCTAGAGGAAACTACAGATGAGGGGTTTTGGGTGTATAGGGCTTCTATATGGCCTCCATAATATATACATATATATATATATATGATATATGATATATATATATATATAGACCTTCTATAAGGCTCCTATAACGGTAACTACCCACCTGACAAATGTCCTAGAACATGCTAGTACATAACCTGCCTCCCATTGATACTGCATATAAAACCCTAAACCCTAAACCCTAAACCCTAAACCCAGATTCACTCGGCCCTAGGCTCAAGGCGGTTTGCGAACCTTTTGCAGAACTCTTACGCTTGCGAGTTCCAGGAGTTCCAGAACCCTAACCTAAAGCCTGCACCCTGAACCCTAAATGCCCTGACACCTAAACGCCTAAAATGCTGAGCCCTTACCGTCGAGAACCCGAACTCTGAACCCCCTTTTCCGGAACCTTCAAGCCGAAACTTAGGGTCTAGGGGTTTAGGGT